>JARDXD010001645.1:0-37722 GCA_029218145.1 Aphanocladium album
AGTCATGGTGTAGTGGGTGTCG
Source organism: Aphanocladium album (assembly GCA_029218145.1). NCBI lineage: Eukaryota > Fungi > Ascomycota > Sordariomycetes > Hypocreales > Aphanocladium > Aphanocladium album. Next base: position 23 of record JARDXD010001645.1, read on the forward strand.
CATTGAGGCTCCACTGGCTGGCAGGCTTGCATGGTGGTGTTTCCCCCGCTCGTCGCTAGGCCGTGCTTTTTCACAGGTGAATACGCAAATCGTTTCCTCCTCAGCTGAGAGCGTCTTTGGTTCGGCAGCAGTAGTGGGCGCAAGTGGCTGTCCAGCTAGTTGGCTTGCTGTCTTGGCCGTGCTCAAACGTCATGGTTGTGTGGAGAGAAAGTAGTGGACGGCGCGGGGAAAACGGAGCTGGACTTCTGGGGTACGGCTTGTGACAGAAGAGCCGCAAAAGTAAGAATCTGCAGGTGCCGAGTCTTTTGGTTTGGTGCCCACGGTATTAGAGTTTTGGGCAGCTGTTTGATTCGAGGAGTGCAGAAATGCAGTGCGATGCTATTGCTTGTTGAAGCCGGAAGCTGCTGGCTTACCTAATCAGCCGCATTACTGAAAGGCTTGGTGTGTACAGTCCAGAGGCTACAACTATAGCGCTGTCGAACGAAGCGAGGGAAAGAAAGAAAGAAAGAAAAAGGAAATAATTGAGTGAAGCGAGAATCAACTCTTTCTTCTTTTTCTTCTTTTTCTTCTTTTTCTTCTTTTTTTTTCCTCGCTTCGCTCGACGTGGGCCACGTCGTGCTCCATGTTAGTGCTCCGCCAGCATAGCTTTGTGCATTTGACGTTCTCGCATGGTACGGTAGCTCGTTATCATGGGCCACAATTATAACGCTTTACGGCAGTATCCAAACTAAAAAAATGTGAACTTATTCTTTCTCTGACCTGATTCAAAAGCTTAAACGTCTTATTTTCTTGCGCTTGTAGCTACTCATCGTAGAATTGCCCAAACAATACCGTCTACAGGGTAGGCCGAACGGGCAAACAGACCAAACAATGCTCCGTCTCCGCGACAGCCACAATGCCAGAGGAGACCCACTTATCGGAGGCTCTACAGCGCCAACCAGATTCAGACACACCAAGACCATCTACTTGGAGATGATCGAGACGAATCAAAGTCGCCGAGATTTCATCATCGCAACATGTTGAAAACAGTCACTATGGGGCTGCCGGACTATGCAAACATCAGGGAACCTAATTATGCTAGCAAAATACATCATATTCTCACCGACTCGAAACGCGACCGTGGCAATGTCCTCACCCATAGCAAACGCTAGACTTCTGTCTGCCAGCTATAAACTTCGCCTCTGCGCTTTTCAACTCACTTCGAGCTTGAGAAGCCGGCTCGGGTAGTGCCGTCCCTATTCGCTATTGTTTGTATTCAAATGGAAGGGCTAAAGGGTTGGCTTATACTCACTCCGGAACCATACCCTTTGCCGAGACGCCTTGCAGCTAATAATAACATACCCAACAGAGCACGTTTTCCGATCGCTACCTACCTATCAGGGCTTCCATAACTTGTTAGCTCCAGGGCACGTTCGCCTTGTATGCCCAGCTGCAGACTCCATTGCGTGCCCTGTGGAGCTGCTAGCCAGACAGAGACCAAGCAGGAACCATTGCTGATGTCAGACTGTCCGACAAACAAGCTCTGCTCGTGAACCATGAGACGACGGGCCAGAATAATTGCTGAGTCGTCGTAAAGATGACCTAATCTGGGTGCAAATACCGTCGCAGCTGACTTGCCTCTCTCGGTAACCTATTCCGCGCGTCTCCAGCACTCGATGCGCCTATGGGCCGACTGTCATCAGAGGCTGAAGAGGATCTCGCGTAAAGAGGGATTCGGTGCAGAACCACGAATGCCGCGCACAATGTTCGAAAAGCCGATGCAGAGGCCTACACAGACTGTTCCATTACAATATGTTGGAAAAACAGCTGCAAACCGGCGCGCTCGGGAGCAGCCCTACGTCCTCTCCTGCCGGCATCAGTGGGGCTCGGTCCCGTCTGTGCCTGAACCGATCTTCCACCACTATTCTTCCGCGCTGGCACGGCATCTCAAACCCCGGCACACGGTCAGCAGTCTCCCTATTCTGGAAGCCATGCGGCACGGATCTGACCACCGCCTCGTGGGAGTGTTGCAGATGTCTGACTGCCCTAGCGGCATTCATGCCACGGCGGGATTACACCATGTCAGCGTCAATCCGCCCAACGACCCTTTATTAGATGAACGGCCGTCCACACCTTGGCCTGGCACTCTAGACTTGGGGCAATCTCTTCTTCAATATACCCAAACTTGCCTTTTTTCTAGATAACCTCCAAAATGGCCATCACTCAAGTCCGCCCGGCCGAGGTTCCTCGCACCAAGCTGCCCTACTTTGACCTGTTTACCCACAACGAACCCGACGCCAAGCAGGTCGCTCAGCAGTACCACTCCTCCACCATCAAGGCGTCACCAATTGTTAAATCCAATGCTTCTATCCTGAAAGCATTCACAGCATTCGTTGCCGGTGTCACTGACCTGGAAGAGGTCGCCTTCATCGCCAAGTATGCCGATACCGAAGGCGCCGCTGCCCAGCGTCTGCTCGCCACGGCCGCCATTCCAGGCAGCGGAAAGCCGCGAGTCTTTACATCCGATCACATCGAATTTGCCACATTTACCGCTGAAAATCTGAACGACAGCGATTTGGATTTTGAGATTGAAATTAGCTCTAATGTTGCGCCTGCAGCCCAGGAGGCTTCTCGTGTAAGTGGAATGGATACTGCGCCTAGCACGACCCGCTGACACTGATGGCACACCAGGCTTTCCACTTGACCGTTCAGCCCATCGAAGATGGCAGCGTTGCAGACCTCACCCTCTCGATAAACACCAAGCATGGCCACTCGGTGCTGGTCACTTACATGCTGGAGCTTGTCGCCAAGTATCTGGCCGACCCCACGACCCAGGCCCCCGAGACGAAAATGTCCAACCTCAACTACCCTCTTACACAGTGGAAGGCACCCGTGCTCAAGACCGATCTGCACATTGAGCAAAACTATCCTGCTTTAATGCATGGCGCATTCGAGCGCCGTGTTCTCGAGTTCCCCGACCGCATCGCCGTCGAAGCCGTCGCCGATGATTCCTTCACAGTCCGCAAGTGGACATATCTTCAGCTTAATGCCGATGCTGAGGGTCTGGCAGAGGAGCTGCTGCTCCTGGAGCGCACCATCAACTGGACACCCGCTTACAAGAACCAGCGCGCCATTCCCTTGTTCTTGCCTGCCGGTCCCGAATTCTACATTACCGTCACAGCCATGCTCAAGAGCAGCCTTGCCGTCTGCTCGCTACCCATGGATGCCCCTCCCCAGCGTCTTCTGGACATTGTCGAGGACACCAAGTCATCCATTGTCATTGGTGTTGGCAGCACGCCATTCCCCGGTGTTAACCTGGATGACGGCTCCGAAGCCTCCGAGGCTCTCAAGAAGCTGACTTGGGTTGATGTGACCGACTTCACCAACTGGCGCTCTGGCTTCGACGTCGATCTCCAGACTCCCGTCGTCCAGCACCCACCTACGGAGGAAGACCTAGCATACATTCTCTACACTAGTGGCTCGACTGGCAAGCCCAAGGGTGTTCTCATCTCGCACTCCATGGCCACTTGCGGCGTCCATGGCCACGCTGAGGCCTTCGAGCCTCTGCCTGCGGGACCCGAACTGCGCTGGCTGCAGTTCGCCATGCCGACATTTGATCTGTCGCTGATGGAGCTCTACGTTACTCTCGGTTACGGTGGAACAGTCTGCTCGGCTGAGCGCTCTCTTATGCTTTCGGACATTGAAAAAGCCGTCAACTTCTTCAAGGCTACCTCGCTCTTCACTGTCGCCTCCATGGCTACTCTGCTCCGACCCAAGGCCCTCCCGACTCTTACCACCATCATCTCTGGTGGCGAGGCCCTGACCAAGTATGCTATTGACAACTTTGCCTACGATGCTCCTCGTGAGCCCAACACGGAGCCTAAGCGAGTCATCAACATTTACGGACCTACCGAGGCAACCATGTGCGCAACTTTCCAGAACGCGGCTCTGGGTACACGTGGCTCTATCGCAGGAACCATCTTTTCTTGCGCCTCTGTAGTACTGGTTGATGCAAACTCCTCGGATGATCTCATTGAGGTCCCCATGGGCCTCACTGGCGAGATCGTCTTTGGCGGCCCCATGGTCGGCTACGGCTACATGAACCGTCCTGAAGAGACTGCGCAGGCATTTACCTCTGGTCTCGGTCTCGGCCCCGTCTACCGCACTGGTGACAAGGGTCGCATTGTCTTCAGCCCCGAGGGTGAGCCCAAGCTTGAGATTCTGGGCCGCCTCAACATGGAGCAGGTCAAGCTCAACACCCGTCGTGTCGAACTTGGAGAGATTGAATCCACCATTGCCAAGGTTGAGGCTGTCCGAGAGTGCGCGACTGTCGTTCTCAACGGCAGTTTCCTCGCCGCCTACGTCGCTGTTCGCGACAACTTTGGTGACATCTCCAACGAGGATCTGATTAAGCAGTGCCGCGAGGTTGCTGACGAGGGCCTCCCTGGCTGGATGCGACCTGTTGACTACATTGTCGTTCCCAAGGTGCCGCGTACCTCGAGCGGCAAGGTTGACCGCAAGACCCTTCAAAAGGTTGCTGTCGAGGACTTTGGTAGCTCCATTACCCAGAAGCAGGCCATCAACGACAGCCTGACATACGAGGGCACTGTCGATCTCAAGGACAAGGAGAGCGTCTCTGCCATGCTCAAGCACGTTCTCATTGCTATTCTTGGTGACGGTGCTACCGAGGTCGCCGACTCGTCGCTTGCTCTTACGACCTTTGGCCTTGACAGTCTGCGATCGATGAAGCTTCTCCAGGAGCTTAGACGCCAAGGCGTTGAAGGTCTGGCCATCAAGGATGTCTTGGTCGGCCAGAACTTTGCCGACGTTGTCAAGTCTATTCTCGAGGTGCACCTTGCCCAGATCAAGGAGGCCGAAGAGGCCGCTGCCGCCAACAATGATGAGCTGATCGAGATCGAGGATGAAGAAGAGATTCTCTTCCTTCCTCTCGGCGCCAAGCTCAAGCACTTTGACCACACCTGCAGAGCCAAGTGCGTCCAGGCTCTCAACATCCCCAGCGAGGACATTGTCGACGTTCTGCCTGCTACTGGTCTTCAAACTCGCGTGCTGTCTAGCATTGAGGAGTCGGCCGACATCCTCAAAGTCAGTAAGCCATGGGTCGAGCACTACCCTTACCTGGTCCCTGACCACATCGACATCGACCGTCTCGAGGCCGCCGTCATCAAGGCCCTCGAAGGCCGCGATGCCTTCCGAACCGTCTGGGTCCAGGTTGAGCACCCTCTCGCCCCGTACGCTCAGTGCGTTCTGTCTCCCACCTCGCCTCATGCTAAGCTCCCAGTTCTTCGCATGGAGGTTCCTACCTACGACGAGAGACCAGGCAGCCTGTGGCACAGAACTGTCGATAACGTCCAAAAGTCTGCCGAGGAGATCTTTGGCCTCCATAGCCTCGGCTCGGTCACCTCCTTTGTCCGCTCCGCTGACAAGAAGCACTGCGTCGTTGTCTTCTCCGTATTCCACGCTATTTACGACGGCATGAGTCTCCAGGCCCTGCGCCGCGACATCGCCGAGGCGTACCACGGCCTGCCCATCTCCAGCGCTGGCAAGCCTGGTGTTCGCGTGCCCGTCGAGGAGCACCTCAAGTCCGACTGGCTCGGCACCAGCATGTTCTGGGCTCAGCGCATGGCTGGCGTCAACGCTTTCAAGGCCGGCGACAGAGTCTTCAAGACTGACGGCGCGAAATTCACCACTGTCAACACCAATGTCGGCATTGCTAGTGAGGCTCTGGAGTGCACTTTCAGCACCGGCGAGCTTATTGCCAAGGCCAAGTCTGAGAATCTCCACACTCCCATGGCTGTTATCCAGGCTGCTTGGTCCATGACCCTGGCTCAGACTCTTGTTGGTGACGAAGCTGCTCCCAAGTACGACGTTCAGTTCGGCAGTGTGTTCCACGGCCGTCACACTGCTGATTCGCTCGATGCTTTTGCACTCATGCTAGACGGTCTCCCTACCCAAATCTCGTTCCAGAACGGCAAGGGTCTCACTCACCGTGAGATCTGCTCTCAGATGTTCAAGCAGTACACCGACACGCTTGGCTTCACCGAGATGCCCTGCCCTAGCATCCAGTTTGCCCGCTCCACCCGCCGCTTCGACAGCTCCGTCATTCTGCAGACGTTCCCCGCGCCTGACAACAGCGTCGACATGGACGGCCTTCCTGCCTTCAACCGCGCCAACGACAAGGTGACGCCCTGGAAGGAGACTTCGTCCGACACACCCATTCTCATTGAGATGTGGCCTGGCGTGGACAAGACCGAGGACAAGCTCAGCATCCGCTGCTCGTACAGCCAGGTCTGGCCCGGCTACGAGTTCATGACACCGGAATGGATCCAGGGCCTGCTTGTTACCTTTAACAAGGCCCTGACGCAGATCCTTACCAACCCCGACGGCGTGTTTGATGTCGTGCAGACCGCCAACGGCTCCCAGGATGCCATGGACTGCTCTCCATAATGGACGATAATATTCACAACCTTTTCTACTGTAATTATATTTCACGTTGATATGACTTTACTGCAAATAAGCGCAATCTGATAAAATAGACATATAACCTTGGCAATTTTCAATATATAAAAAGATATTTCATTTACACTTCAATGAGAACATCTGACACCCAACACCGCCCAACACCCCGAACACCGCCACGGAAGAGATATAACAACCCATTTTCATATATATACGATTCTCTCATTTACAGATTCATATTCACATATACTTACTTCATGTTGGCAAGCAGGTAGCTGAAGCCAGCAAAGGCCTCCTCACCGCTGGGGCGGATCTGGTCCGGGGGAAGGACGAAGCCGTAGCGTCCAGTGTCGCGGAGCTCCGAGGTGAAGCTGTAGTCGCCCTTGACGACGTCGGCGACGTAGTCGACGGAGCTGCCGGTGGCCTGGTAGATGGTGCTGCAGATGGGGCCGTAGTCAAAGGAAGTGCCGTGAACGCTGTAGATGGCGTCGACGGCGCCCTTGGCGAGCGACTGGTACTCGCTGTCCTTGGGGGAGCGAGCGTTGCAAGAGTATCCGTAAGCTGGGGGTGAATACTTGTCAGTATGGCTGCGCACAAAGAGGCTAGGAAAGAAGCAGGAAGATTTCGGGGGAGGATGCTTACGAGTCATGAACAGCTGCGAGTAGGAGTGGTAATCAATGTAGAGCTTCAGGCCCTGGCTGCTCTTCTTCTGCGAGAGGAAGCTGGCGAGAGCCTGGGTCTCGGGAGCGTCAGCAGCGCTCTTGCCGCGGAAGTCGTCGGCGCAAGGGTTGTCGGAGGCACCGCCGCTGAGGTTCCACTTGTAGTTCCAGTTGCGGTTGATGTCGTGACCAAGGCAGCTGCTGCCGGAGGTGGTCTGGCGGTTCTTGCGCCACATGCGGCTGCCGGACTGAGTGTACTTGAAGCCTACGACGCTCATGTTAGTTTCGAAGCTGTGCTTTGCCTTTGCCAGGCAAAGGGAAAGAGGAGTTTCAGCGTACCGTCGACGTTGACAATGGGAAACATGTAAAAGTCGTACTTGTCGACAAACGAGGTAATGGTCTGGTCGGAGCCGTACTTGGAGATGAGCTCGTTGGTAAAGTACTCAACGACCATGGAGGCGATCCACTCGCGCGCGTGCACGGTGCCGTGGATCACGACGGCGGGCTTCTTGCCGCCGCCGGAGCTGCCAAAGATGTGCAGGCCGGTGATGGGGTTGCCCTGCAGGGTGTTACCAGAGCTGACAACCTTTGCGTTCTTGGAGTACTGGGAGGCCAGGTCGTTGAGGAACTGGACGTGGTCCGCGTACGGGTGGTACGAGTTGAACCAGGTGCTGTTGGCAGCGCCAGCTGTAAACTTGTCAGCTTTAATGCACTAAAAATCTAGTCTTGCGCTGGACAAGGTGAGTGAATTACCCGCGTAGGTCTGGAACTCGCCCTCCTTGCGGATGGACTCGCCGAGGTCGTTGTGCATGGTGATGAGCTCGTGGCCCTGGAGCGCGTCCTGGAAGGCCTTGAGCGAGTGGGGAGGGACGTGAATGTCGGCAAAGGCGCCCTTCTTGGACGGCGGCTGCCAGGTCGAGACGTCGAGCTTGTCGATGACGCCGCGCAGGAACGAGCCGTCGTCGGTGACGGGCACGCGGAAGACCTTGTGGCCGTCGTAGCTCACCTTTTGCGGCGGGGTGGCCACGGCGGCGGCGAGGGGGAGGAACGCCAAGAACTTCATGGCTGACGGGAAGAACAGGAGTCTACGTAGGCAAGTTGTATAACTCGGCAAGAGAAAGAGGACAAGAGAAGAAAAAAGTGACGAGAGAATCCAGCCTAGAGAAACTTCTCCCCTCGTGTAAGTGCGCGAGGATGGACGGACTTATATACCAGTGATTTGCTAGTTTGCGCTAGGCACTCGCACGATACATAGTGTTTGCCTACTTATCTCGACAAACTTCGAGCAAATCATTGCTACCGTGGTCGAGATTTTCGTCTTCATCATGCTATTACGGGGTTGAAGCTTTGATACCTTCTCTTTTGGGTAAAAACAGGTGAACCTCAGCGTCGCAGCGACGCTAAAAATAAAAAAGCGCTAAACCACGTCGTTGCCCAGTCAGATGCCAACTTTGCGCCGCAACATTGGTGGCGCCGCACTCTAATTCCGCTCCCAGATTGCTCTTGGTTAATCAAAACGCGGGGAACCAGTGTATATTAACACGGTCTAGCAGCGGTTTAGGCACCGTTGCGGGCGACAAAAGGTCCCCCTGGGGCTTGCTACGGTGCGGTTTGCGTTGCATCCAGACTTGGCACGCACCCCAGTGGACGGGGGACACCAAGCTAGCAAAAAGGCACTGAGCGCTCTAGTGAGCTGCAACTACTGATAAAAGGGGAGGAGCACTGTATCGCGGGGCCTAGACCTGTATACATCGGACAGGCCGCTGAAATGCCGGTGGCGTTCGAGAATACCACCTTCCAGGAAAGATGGCTAGAGCCGTCCTGCCAAATACTGCAGTTGCCTGCTGATCTAGGGATGGTACAATGAAGCATGTGTCTGCTTTCATGCATGGGATTTCGTGTACTCTTTGTCAAGCAAAGCACAGAGAGGGATTGCCATATCTGCATAACGCAATGGACAGGAAAACAGCCCCTTGAATCTCGACGTCGAATGCGCTGCAGAAAGTAGGCTTAGTTTAAGCTCGATATGCATTACAGTGATGTCAATTATGTGCTTGGTACATTGCGACAACCACTGAGTTCGAAGAGAGGAGGGCCATAATATATATTATTCTGCGAAATTAAAGATTGATCTCAACACCATCTTGTCGACCAGGTGGAAACAAAGCACGGCAGTTTGCTCCTCATAGCATACACTGGGATGGCCGATGATACCACTAATAGACCTCCAGCGCCCCGCCATATTCGCAATCGCTCCCCGCACTTGGTTGGTAATCTGGGTGTCAGATCGGCCGCCCCAAAGGCAAAGACCACAAGGGCAAGCGGAAGTAATATAGAACTCAACTTGGAACGTAACACTCTTTGACGCATCGTGACCCAATTCAGAAGCTCAAAGATAAGCATGGCCGGGCGAAAGTATCCGTCACCACTCGCCGGCGTTAGCCGGGACACGCCTCTCCCGACAGACAAGGCCGCCGACGGCAAGAGTCTGATGAACCCGCCACAGCACGCGCCCAGCGAGAGCTATCAGCATTTCCTAGAGTTGTATGATACGGAGCAACGTGGAGCATTGTAAGCCTGCATAGGGTGGACATTCTTTTTTTTTTTTTTGGCGTAGAATTGGACGGAGCTAATGAAGGAATTCCAAGTGACGTTCACGTATACTATGACCAGACGAGCGAGGATCAGACTAAATACGCGGGGGAGCTCTACGAGCGCATCCGCCGTGAATGTAGGTTCCAGTGGCGGCTTTTGAGTGCAAAGAGGAGGGGGTGAACAGAAACGGTTAAGATCGCACGCTGATTTCAATGCGCAGTCGCAGAACTACGGATTTACAGGCTGTGGGATCGGCCTATTGGCCCCCATCCTTCGGCCATGTTTGAGGTGAGCGTCTTTACGCCAGCGCAGTTTGGCGCATTCATTCCTTGGCTTGCAGTTTGGCGTGGACCGCTGCCCGTGCTGGTGCATCCCAACACTTTGCCAGAGGACGGAGAAACTCTGGCGGCGGCAGAGTTGCGTGATCATACAGAACGTGCGATTTGGCTGGGCGAGGAGCAGTCTCTGGATTTGAGAATATTTTCCTGATTGATTTGCCATGAGACGTTACGTATGCAGTTTGGTACATCTTTTGCTTGGCGGCGCTCCTTGGCTTGGCTAGTTAATGAGCGATAGGCAGTAGCAAATGCCACCATTAGGCCAGAATATAGTGTTCTGAATTTATTCCATTGTATCCGATAGCCTCGGGTTTAAATATGTAACAGAGCTAATTTTACAGCTATGCGTGTTTTATAATTAAAAACCTTAGGCGTTGGCCGGCACGGGAGTCTGAGCGGGGGCGGCGTGGGCGGCGGGCAGGCCGGGAATCGGCGCGTCCTCGCCGTCCTCCTTCATGCCGCCGAGGATCATGGACTTGGGGGCCATGAGCTGCCACTGCTCGGGGTCGGTGAAGGCCTTGAACTTTTCGTCGTGCCACTGGCCGGCGGTGATGGCGCGGCCCTCGGAGTCGATGAACATGGTGTCGTCCTCGGCGCGGAGGAAGTAGGCGATAGAGTAGCGGTGCTCGGCGGGGTCAAAGGGCACCACGCGGTGGATGCAGCTCTGGAACTGCATGTTGCTGGCGAAGCGCAGCGAGTCGCCCACGTGCACAAAGGCGCAGCCGGGCTTGGGCGCGACGAAGCCCATCTCGCGCGCGCCGCAGGTGCCGGGCGGGCGGACCTGGAGACCCCACTGCTCGCTGAAGAGGAGGGTGAGGGTGCTGATGTCGGTGTGCTTCTGGTGGCCGATGCGGTTCTCGCCAGCGAGCTCGGTGGGGAGATAGTGCATCATGGAGAGCTGCGAGAGGTGGTGGTGGTTAGTATGCATGGGAGATGATATGCCTAGAGACGATGGCCGAGGTCAAGACGAACCGTGGTGGTGGAGGGCTTCTCGTTCTTGTGCGAGTTCTCGTAGCGGTTGGCGCCGGTGAGACCCATGCCGGTAGAGAGGGCCGACAGGATCACCTTGGTGATGGTGTTGCAGCTGCCGATGGAGTTTTCAAGAATGCGAAGATCGCCGCTGTTCTTGACGGGAGCGGGGATCTTGGGGCTGTCGCGCTGAATCTCATCGCGAGAAACCTTGAGCATCTCGTAGCCGTCCTTGGAGCCAGCGGCGACACCGGTGCGGCTGCCAACGGGCTCGTATCTGTCCAAGGTTTATAATCAGCAAGCTGTGGGGATGGTAAATAATGAGAAAACGGGCAATGTAGTACCCAAGATGCGACGAGATAAGACCAAACTCGTTCTTGGCCTCAATGGGGGCGTCAAAGAAGCGCTTCATGAGCTTGAGGGTGTCCTGCTGATCGGCCAGCATGCGACGACCGTCAATGTTCTGGAGGTCGAGGTAGAAGTAGCCCTCCTCCTTGCAGGCGTTGACGAGCTTGTCGACCTCGCTGGGGTCCTGGGACAGGATAAGGCCATAGTTGATGGTGGGCATGGACCAGACGGGGACCTTCTTGCCCATCCAGTCGACGGTCTGAGGGGGATCAAGCACGGGAGCCATGTTTGTCTATTGTAAACTAGAGTATAGGGTTTTCTCTGTAGGATGAAAAAAAGAGTGGACTTGGGTGCAATGGTGGCGATGCGCGAGGAAGAGGAGACTGGCTTTATATAGTCTGAGAGTCGTTGCCACAGCGAAAGAGGGACTAAATAAGCAAAATACTCTGCATTCGTATTTGTATCGATTGTATGGCCAAGCCAGCTAATAAAGAGCGCAAGATAGGCCCGCCAGAGAGATAGAACCCCGCCCTGCCAATGCTGCTAGCTTGAGAGTTTTGGTGTGTGTGCGTGTGTGAGCGGGGTACTCTAACCAGCTAACTCAACCCCTCCTTGCCGAGTTTTAACTTTAGTAGCAGACGAGACAGCGTACCTCTATGCTCTGGCGAGACTCGCAGTCGCGGTACAGGGGATCCTCAAAGGCGGAGTGAAGTGCGCGCCGGGCGACCGTCTCGTCCGAGTCGAAGCACTTGATCAGGAGCACGTCCTGCGGTGTCATGCCGTGCTTGTAGTACCACTGATGGGCCGGATTGTGCCGGACGACCCACGACTCCCCGACGAAATCGTCCTCTGTCATCTCCGCACCCACGAGATCCCCGTCAGGCACCGACCGCGAGTCCGCGACCGCAATGGGGTCCTTGCGGATGGGCTGGATGGGACGCCAGACGTTGATGATTTGGTAGCGTCGCCGGACGGCCTCGTCGGCTTCCTCCTGCGGCAGCTCCCAACGCAGGCGTCGCTCGGCGCCTTCGTACGACTGGTCCACGTGCGTCCGGGTGACCGGTCCGCGGTTGGCCAGGTTTTGCAGGCCCAGGTGGTGCCATTGCGTCGGGCCTCGACGCACCTTGTGGTTGAAAATGTGAACCTTGCGCGCGCCGGTGACGCTTTTAATCAGCGCCTCGCATTCCGCGTAGTAGCCCTGCTTGATCTGCTGCTCGTCGGTGAAGAGCTCCTCGTCGCTCTTGCTCTGGCAATATTGGAATCCGTGGCTGTCGAGCGTGTACTTGTCCTCGTCGCCATTGACATCGGACACCACAAAATCCCAGGCCTTGTGCGGTCGCTTGTTGCTGATTCTCCCCTTGCCGATGAAAATAGGCGTAGGCTTTGAGCCATCGCCTGGATCGTCCCAGTAGTTTAACGTGGTTGCTACGTTATGCTTCGCAGTAGCGACCTGGGCGGCGGCCATGTTGTAGTCGGCTTGGTGACGAGGCTCAGATTTGAGGACGAGACTAGGCTGGTCTAAATATAAGGTACAGATCGATAGCTGCAGTCCAAGTAAATTTTTGACGGCTTATACCCGAGCTGCGAGCCTCATTGACAGCTATTGTTTCTATTAGGTTTCCGTTTGACACCAAAAGCGCCACCAGGTACCAACTAGAAATGAGTCAGCGTGCCTGCAGAGGATGGTGGTGCACTGCACGGCTCTAATTACAGTTAGATTGAGGGCCTTGGGAGATGGGGCCAGCGGGATTATTAGCGCGTGGGCCGCAGATACTTTGAACGCAGCAACATCTGTCGACTCTTCCGCTGAGAAAGCTAATTGCCCTCGTCATCATGGATGAGGATTATGTATTCGTGGACAGACCCGATGATGCTCGAGAGCAATCTCAACCTCTGACAGGGCATCTCGCTGGTATCGATCGCTTCATTGACGAATTGGAATCTGCGCTCTGGCCGCTCAACTGCTTCATACATAACAATCCGGAACTCGGCTACAAAGAATTTAAGACTCACGATGCTTTGACCAGTTTTATGAAGTCGCGAAAAGGATGGACCGTTCAGCGGTCGGCATACGGAATGGCAACGGCATGGGAAGCGGTCTTCGATACCGGCCGCGCAGGGCCTGTGGTCTCTTTCAACGCGGAAATGGGTAGGCCTTCCATGGCTTCATCACCCTACGATAGACTAACCAATGTGCCTAGATGCCCTGCCCGGCCTAGGCCATGCATGCGGTCATAACCTTATCGCAATGGTTTCTGTGGCCGCTGCGCTAGCCACCGCAGAAACAGTGAGACAGAAACGGCTACCAGGAAGGGTGATCATAGTCGGCACGCCGGCTGAGGAAGGCGGCGGCGGCAAAATCAGATGTCTCGAAGCCGGCGCATATAGAAACACCGATGTCACACTCATTTCACATCCGGGCATCCTGAATAACAGCCCAATGGTCAGAACAACGGCATTTACCAGTCTCAGTGCCGAGTACCACGGCAAAACTGCGCATTCTGCCAAAAACCCATGGCAAGGTGTCAACGCTCTTGACGCCATGGTCGTTGCATACAACGGCATCTCCGCGATGCGACAGCAAACACGTCCAGACGATTTCATTGGCGTAAAAATCACAAATGGAGGCGGCAGTAAAGCAAATTTCATCCACGACTACGCTGCGGGCGCTGCGGTTCTTCGCGCCTCAACGGCGCCCCATCTGCACGAGCTGCAGCAAAAGGTGGAAGGCTGCTTTCGCGCGGGCGCAGAGGCAACTGGTGCAACAGTCGAGATCACAGTGCGCCCGGGGTACCTCGATCATATGCCCAACCGGGTGCTTGCAGCTTCATTCGCGAAGCATTGGCAGGAGATGCCCAACGTGCCCGACCCGCCTCTGCCGGCACCAGGACAGTACACGTGGGTGAAATCCAGTACCGATCAAGGCAATCTGAGCTACGTTTTGCCAAGTATGAATGTCAGCTTTGCCATTCCGCCAGGGCCAGAGTTTGGGCAACCGCACAGTCCAGACTTTGAGAAGGCGTCAAAAACGAAAGGTGCATTTGATCGTGCGATGAGAGTCGCGAAAGCAATGGCAGGAACGGCAGTTGATGTGTTTGTGGTGCCCGGGCTGCTGAAGGAGATTAAAGAGCAATGGAAGCGCGATATGGATCAGGCGCAAAGTAGGTAGCCATTATAATTTCTACGCCCTTGTATCTAATCCCACTTTGCCAACTCTACGTCTGCCTTTCAACAACGATCGTTAATCAGAATGGTACTGATAGGGATTTCTGGTTCCAGTGAGGGACCTTCTGATAATACCGAAAGAAACTCTATCACTCTGAAACCTGGATAACGAGCTTTGAACAACTGACACCCTGCGATAGAGTGTCGAGGCCAGCATTGATCGCGTCCAAGCCGGCCCCAACTACCTTTGGCGCTGGACTAGGCTTGATTGCGCCGCTCGCCACGTTTTTGCTCAGTTGCGCCATCCATTTCTGGAATTGAGACAGTCGTTCCGCCTTATCAGGCGAAGGCATGAGGAAAATGACTTCAACGCCTTCCAACTCCTTCGTATCGGGCGGAACAATTGGCGCAGATGCGAGCTTCGCGCCTGCTGCTGCCGTTGCAAAAGCCGCCAGCACTGCCTGGCACAGACTGAGGTCTCCCGTACCGAGGAAGCAGTGGCGAATCACCAAGTTGTCCTTTTTTGCGGCGGCCACGATAGAATCCACCACATTGGGACTTTTGTAGTCAAAGACGCGGTCTGCGCCGAGCGACTTGACGTAGTCGTGGTTTGCGGCTCCAGCAGTGGCATACACAGCTCCGATGACAGAGACGTTACCTTTTTGCAAGCGAGCAAGCTGCACGCCCATTGTTCCAACACTAGACGACCCTCCCCATATCAAGAGCGCTTCCCTGTCAGTCTTTGCGGCGCCAGGCACCAACGATGTAAGCCCCAAGGCGTCCCAGGCAGACAGCGGCACCTGGACAGAAACGGGCAAGGTGGCTGCCAGGTTCCAAGATGCGAAATTGCTCGGGAGAACGGCGGCATGCTGCCAAGGCACAAGACATCGTTCTTGGAAAACGCCGTAGTCGGGATCACAACCCTGCCAGACGGCGCCGCTATACGCCGCCACTTTCGTGGTACCGGCCTCGAAGAATGTGCCCTGCTCGTTGTCCGAGGGCTTGACTGCGACGCCTTCGCCAACTTCAAGGACTATTCCGGCAACGTCGAAACCAATAATTGTAGGGTAATTCTGGATAAAGACGCCAGCATCGCGCATGTGGGTGTCGGCGGGGTTGAGCGCAATCGATTTCACGGCGAGGAGTAGCTCGCCGGGGCCAGGCCGTGGTGTAGCGCGGCTCTGAACTTCCAGAGGCTGACCCTTGGCCACAGAAACCGCTGCCAAATGAGTGCTCATATTTTCGGTGTGTTTCTACCTCGGAACGCACTGTTTGCGGTTTGGCGACAGCAGTATTAAATGCTGACTTGGGTGGCTGTTACGGCTGGTAGGACCGCCCTGCCACTTTCCTAACTAACTGTTGGCATCCCCACATGAAAGTGGTTTACCAGCCTTGGCATACAAAAGGGCTGATGAAAATAGCTGCAGCTATCTGATTGGACAGCTCATTAAGAAACGGAAATAAACCAAGACAAGTTCCCAGCTGTAACATCATATTGACTGTTATTTCGGGGCTTGCCTAATTGGGGCAACTTTGATTGCGACGGGATGTGAGACGGCCTGCTCAATGAGTTAGGCGTATTCCGTGGTGCGCTCAGCGCTAGCAGGGCGTGATCCCATAACCCATGTTGCAACACAGGGCAAGTAGTTTGGCACTTGAGTGCAACTCATACTGCAACTCCCAGAGAGCGATCGAACAAACGTTCCTCGACATCTTTTTTTGACAGCGCGACCCTAAGAAACTCCATTCACAATGGCATCGCAATGCCGTCCAGTGTTGCTTGAAAACACTATATTTACTATAAAATCTATAATGGAACTCCGTTATTTCACACGTCCTGTGTCATCCGCAATTCAAATTCAAGTCTTTTAGTCAAAGGCAAGTTTGCCGAAGTTGTTGGAAATGTAGTCGTCTGTGAAATGTTTGTCAGTCACAAGTTGCATAAGAAGAAAATGCATGTTCCCATACTCAGGTTGAGAACCGTGCGGACGTCACGGCCGCCACCGTTGCCACATTTGGCAGAAAGAACACCGTTCCAAGAGTTGTAGTTGATCTCGGAGCAGCTGTTTTGAAAATTTTGACTTTTTAGGCGGTCGGCCAAAAATTAGTACATGCTACAACACACCTGCAGTATATGCAGCATCATCTATGATCGCAACTTACGCGCCCCAAGTGAGGACACCCCACTGGTTGCCAACCTTCTGGCTCAGGTCAACACTGCTGTAGGGGTTGCCGCCATTGTTATCGCCGCAGTGGCCGGAGAGGGTGGTGCCAGAGAGCTGCGTGTCAGCGCAGCTGTCCGTGTAGTGGACGCAGCTACCAACGGTAGCAAGAGCCAGGACGGCGGCAGCGACGTTTTGAGTGTAACGCATCGTGAAATTTGACTGTGATTGAATACGGAATTGGCGAATGATGGACAGACAAAACTTCAAGAATGCATGCCGATCATTTATATTTTACATGAGGCCGCTACAGCCATCCCATAATCAGCAGAACACCGCCCTGCGGAACTTCACAGATTAGGTAGGTCCCCATCAGAAATTGGTTTCGCCGAATGCAACTCCAAATTGGTCTAAATATTCGAAGGATTGGATCCTTGCGCCACATATGCTGACGCCCTGGTGGTCTGTCAGCGAAGCCATGATGCAGGCGATGGAACTAAATCACCCCCGAGCATCCTGTCGGCGCACTCGGCATTCACTAGTTAGCTAGATTGCCCCCAGAGTTCCACAATTATGCCTCGATTCAGCCTGCAAGTGCAGAGAGAACGGAACCAAAATGTAGCAACAAGAACAATCATGAATAGTCTATAAGCGATGTTTCTATTTTTGCTTGTTGGTGATCGTCATCAATCTCATTGTCGGGTGACTGAATTTTGGAGATACGGGCCGGGAACTGTCGGCAAACGATTGATCGAGCAACCGCATCCCACCAGCAGCTAGCAGGGCGCACTGCGGACTGGGGAGGTCTTCGGTTGCCTAGCACGCTATTCCCTGCCGACCGGGGAAATGTCTGCATAATGCTTAGGCCCCTGTAAGACAGCTGGGAGTTCACAGCGGGCGAGCGCTATCTAAACGATCCCAACTTAGATACCGCGAAGAATAAGGCTGTAGGAACTGGCGTGGTAGGCTGAGATTGCAACAACTACCGGGCGCTACGCCAGTAGGAAGTGTGCGCCAAATTGGAAGGATTCATTAAACAGCCCATGTGGCAGCACAGGATCTATCAAAAATGAGTACGATAGAGCAAGGTGCTGGAATCTTTTCGGAAGGTTTTCTTCAGCTGCGAGCAGGATGCCTCGGCAAAGAGCTAAATATTCGTAAAACATGACGAATGACCGCTTCTGAATAGACGACGTGGACGAGAAGGAAGAAACTATTGAAAAGAGGCGTAATGGGCTTCTGATTAAATACGGTCTCGCGATACACTCACCGAGCCTGAGCAATCTAGAAGCGGCTTTTACTCCAGAGCCGCAGTAATCCCTAAATGAAGATGATGTAAAGGTTTATCGCTGTTAAAACAAAAATTCATATCAACTACGCACGACTCATTCCACGAAAGTTCAAGGCTAACGAGGAAGGGAAAAGTAGCATGGATCGTGAACATCTTGCCGAGTCGTAGTACAGCTGGCGACTTCAGATCCATGAATCTGCATGGAAACACAGACGAAGAGCCACGGACGAGTAGCAGGTAGTACGAAGAAGCGGTGTCGCTCAGCTACCCAAAATTTACTATGCAGTCTCCAGTAAATCTCCATTATGCTTAGGTACCTGCAGGAAGGATTCGGCCTTACTGCGTGCTCAGCTACGGCATTGTGCCCGGGAGGGCTGCACGTGTAATATGACATCGTCCTCGGCGCGGCCACATTTGATCCTCCAGGTTGAGATGCGAATTTAAAAATCAGCTCGGTAGTTTGACGAGCCTTGTTTTTAGTTGCAGAAGGACTTCGGCCGATTGAGGGGAAGATATAAACTTTCCTGGTTGTCCTGCTCGTTCCCCTTCACTCACTTTTCGCCCACCAGCAACTCAATCTTTCCGAGTCGTCAATTTGAATATTCTGTGAAATGCCTTTAATTAAGCTCGTCTTCGCTGCGGTTGCTGCAGCTTTTGCCTCTGTGGCGGTTGCCGAGGGTGATTGGGGCGCGCCTCTTAGCAAGCCCGCAATCCACCCCAACCTTGACTTTATTGAAGATGGACTGCAACGCTATCTGCCTGAAATTTCGTTCACTCTGAAGAAATGGACCGATAACCGCATTCCTAAAGAGTAAGACCTCTCAAGAAGCTTTCTTCAAATACACATGTGCTAATGCTCTGTCACGTAAGGTGCAAGGAACGCGTGGGCAACGCAAATGACTTTGACATTTACGAGATTCATTACGACGACGTAGGTTCAGAGAAAATTCTGGCATATAAGACTCGTAAGCCAATATTTACTCGTTTGTTCTTAGTGCGGTGAGCCGTGGCTGCTCTGTCACGACCGCAGAGCCCCTGTGAGCGCCGAGACGATTGCCAGCCAGTTCAGCAAAGTGCCCATCGGTATGCGCCAATGGGTGCGACTCTTGATCGACGTCCCCGCCGGCGGCACTTCTGCATACAATGCCGGTGGTACGATCTTCATCAACAACGCAAACGGACGCATGATCAGCGTATTGTGCCACGAGACAGCGCACTCCACCAACATGGGTGGCTTCCCCGGCGACAATTTCGACGATCTCTGGTCCGGCTACGATCAAGATCAAGGCGTTCCTGACAACTACGCCAAGACCAACATGATCGAAAACTTGGCTCAGGTTACAGTCGTTTCGATTTATGACGAGAACGTGCCTGGCGGTATCCAGGGCATCGACCCCAACTGGTGGAAGATGGAGAAGCAGCTCCGTGCCATGCAAAAGTATGGCCGCCTGGGTGGCTCAACCACTAGCCTGCATGTTCCTGGCCAAGATAAGGCATGTGTTCATCATGTGTCTGTTGGCGACATTGTTACGAAATAAATGAGAGTCGACTTTCCGAGAAGACCCTGATTCTGGTGGAAGAAGAGGAGAGCATAGAGTTTCGGGGGTGTACATGGCATGACTTGAAGTGTCGGAT
This sequence comes from Aphanocladium album, assembly GCA_029218145.1. Lineage (NCBI taxonomy): Eukaryota > Fungi > Ascomycota > Sordariomycetes > Hypocreales > Aphanocladium > Aphanocladium album. Next base: position 19,641 of record JARDXD010001645.1, read on the forward strand.
GCGGCGCAGGAGTTAGGAGAAGCGAGTCCTTTTCTCCATTTAGAATGCGATCGTACTTAAATATAAAAAACGCTTGTGCCAGTAATTACTCTCCGCTTTAAATCTAGTCCACTTGAGGATATGTCACACACAAAAGCATGGTACATTGCAATTGAAAAGCAGTTTCAGAATGGAGGATTTGAGCAGTTTTATATTGAAAGAAGATGTCATTCTAACTCCCAAGGTTCAAACCACCACATCCGGCCATGTAAAGCCAATTCACATGTGTGAAGAGCAAGCCGCGCCATAGGCAAACAAATCTCTCACAAAATGGGTTTCATGGACTACGAAACTAATTATGCATAAATCGCACATGTCCCCTGCTGCCAAATGACTTTTGAGCACTTTTAATGCATGTTGTTGATAATTGAGCGAAATCTCTAATCGGCGGCCTCGCCGGAGAAACCAAGAAGCAGTATTATTCCACTCAGTATTTCACAGTTGCCATGTCGTTCGAGGCAAGAGAAAGTAGAGGTAAAAACTTCGTTTTATTTACTGAGCTCATCAAAGAAAGTCCGAGCTAAAAGAAGTATGAACAAGAAGAGAAATCTAAGAGAGTATAGACAGAAAACCGATTCTAGCATCGCGGCGCACATTGGGACGTTTCAAAGAAAGTCGCACAGAGTCAGGCAGATCCCATTTAATCGCGGCGGTTGTTGTTGTAGCGCATGCACTCCTCACCGTGGCCGATGCAGCAGGTGTAGCGCTCAGAGGGGCAGCGGGCGTACATGGTGTTGGCATCGGCGCGGGGGTAGGTGAAGGCGCCACCGTGGTAGGTGCAAGGGCGGAAGAAATCGGTGGGCTGAGTGGCATGGTCGTCAGCGCGCTTGGGGTTTCTGCAAGAGCCAACACCGTTGTCATCCTGTTCGCATTGGTTAGAAATCGTCGAGAAATACATGTCTAAAGTAGAGGCTTGACTCACAGGGCAGCGGTTGAGGGCCCAGAGCTCCTTGGAGCAGCCGACGGTGATGTCGTTCTCGTCACACTTGCAGCTGATAGAGCGGGAGAAGCCATCGCTGTCATTGTAGTTAGTACCGTATCAAGATAGGAGAGCTGTTGGGTTAATCATGATTACTTACACGTAGCTAACGTCGACATCACCAGCCAGGCCAATGCCAGGAGAGCTGACGAAGGACAGCTCAACACCAGACTCGTCGGCCTTGGTCAGACGGCTATGAGATTGTCAGATTGCGAATTTCTGTGTAAGAATCTCTGCGAGCGAAGTAATTCGGCCGAAGCAATAGAGAAACTCACTATCCAGGGCTATCGAGGTTGATGTGGGCCATACCGCGGAAACCGTTGAAGTACTCAACGACGCGGTCTTGACCAACACCAAGGTGGAAGTCGCCATAGTTCCACGGGTTGGGGGAGCTGGGGTCCAGGGAGTGGCCGATGATGATGGAGGTGTTGTCGCGGTTGATGAAGCTGATGCGGACGCGGTCGGCATTGCTCTGCTTGCTGTTGCTACCGGGGTGGTCAACCTTGTCGAGAGCACCGCCGACACCGTGGGGGAAGCTGCCATCGATGTTGACAATCTTGGGGCCGTCAGAAGACTCGGTGGGAGCGGCGATGGCCTGGGTAGCCAGGGTGGCGGCAATGGCAGCGAGGACCTGGAACTTCATTGTTGCGGAAGATCGTCGGTGTTGGATTGTGTTGTCGAAGATTGTTGGAGTTGTGATTGGAAGGTAGATGATTTGTTGATGATGAATAAAAAAGAAGAATGCTGGTGTGAGCAGAGGCTTTTATAGAACTGTCCTGCTCGCCAACTCATGGTAAAAAGCCCTTTCAAATCCTTCACCTGCTACGGCTTACATGCTAGTTTACGTTTTGACAGACGGAGCTGGGACTAGCATCGTTGACTCCATGGGACGCGGCTTCAGGATGAATGTTACTAGAGGATTCAGCTATATTTGCGGGTCTTGAATTGATGCAGACGATTCTCATCCTTCAACTCCCACAAACTGTAAAAGAACGGCGAGCCTCGACTATGACGCTGAGCTGCACAGTATGAGATCCGCAAATGCGGTCAAGTTCTAACGCTGTAGCGCATAATTAAGACTAATAGCGTGTATTCAATACCAAGCTGGAATACTGTATCTGTCATGGCAGCTACGAATGTCGTTAAGGCTTGTAGCTCATGGCTAGAAATGCTTGGCGGTGGGATCGGTTCCTGAGACAGCGACAATCACATTGGAAATGCAAGGCCATCACTCACACTCTATTGTTTGCCGATGCGTACTAACAGCTGAACTACCTCAACCGGCTCCACCACGGTTGGCTTTAGCCTGGCAGCTAATAACTAGCGACAGCAAGGACCATTCAGAGGTGATGACTCGAGCCTGTCAGAATATAGGGTCTCGCCAAACTTAAGCTAGGGAAAAATGGACAAATATCCCACAGCAAAGGAAGGAAGGAATTGTCGAGGATTGGGGCTCACAACAGAAACGAAACCATTTTTCCGGTTTTGTGTGCTTCGCATATTGAATTCTTAACAATGGAATACGGGAGCCTGGCCATGCAGCCGCCAGGGGAAAGAGCCTGGCCAGTCTCGGCTGCAGGCTCTTCGGCGGATTCCTAAATGGGCCAGTCTAGTAAGCCACCAAAGCCACCACAATGGAGCCCCGATTCCTGGAGGAGTACGAAACAGGGTAAACCCGTACACGTTTACTGGGTATAATGGGTAAGTTTAAAATCCTCAACAGGTACCTCTTTAAAGCTATTCCGAAACAGGCAGGTGTATTGGCGATCAGTACTTTGTATGTAACCCATTGGCAGCGATAACAGCCTCCATCCGTGCTGGCATTGAAGCCAGCTGCTGGGCTAGGAAATCTTCTGGTAGAGCTTCCCAAGCCTCGTTGACGTACGTACGAAGCCGTATGTACGTAGGATTTGTATCCCAGCCCCAGTGTAGCTCTATATAATCTTTCATCCAATTCCAGCAGGTCTCAATAGGGTTGAGGTCTGGGCTAAAGGCTGGCCAGTCGATAGGCTCGATCCCTCGAGCCTCGAGGTCTCTTAGGACCTCTTTTGACCGGTGGGCAGAGGCACCATCTTGCATCAAGACCAGCTTCTTACCACGGCCCTCCTGGTGCCGCAGCCAGTCACCAATGACTGGTACCGTATGGGAAAGGTACGATTGAGAGTTGATACTACCCCAGGCTTTCTCCCAGAAGAGCCCGGGGCCCTTCTGGGCACCAGAAAAGCTACCCCAAAACATCCAACCACGCTTTCGTTGAAGCCTATCAACAACACAGGTTGGATCGTATTCCTCGCCAGCCCTACGGGTAACAAGGACCTGCCGATGGGTACCCCCAGCAACCCAGGTCTCATCAGTCCAGAGGATTTGACTCCATTGATCAATTGACCAGTCCTTGTGTTCCTGGGCAAAGGCTAGCCGGCGTACCCTATTCTTTTCTGAGATAGGAGGCTTTCGCCGTGCCACGCGGCGCCGGAAGCCCTGGCGGTATAACATTCGCTTGATAATAGAAGGGCTGAATTGGTTGTTGAAGAGCTGGAGGGAGAGGTCTAGGTATGTCATCTGCCTCGTACGCCTGCTGGTCATCACATACGCAACTAGCTCGTCAACTTGATCGTCAGTCATAGCCAGAGGCCTACCTTTGCGAGGGCTAGGGGTAGGGCTCGTGGCTCGTATGGCGCGTTTGACCTGATGTATCGTAAAGCTAGTGGTCTCTGCGATACGTGATGGCCCGAAGCCTCCATCGTGGTATAGGGTACGGATACGTGCCCTCTCGTCTCTATTGAGGTGCTTGGTACGATGCCCAGTGACGCGAGCCATCGTCAAATTGTTGTTACTAGCTGGCAGGCTCCTTCGTGACTACAGAGGGATTCTTGAGGAAAAAGGAGAGGTACATACAATTTTAGTGGTACCACACTAAAGCTTGAAGTTGCCTAGTGTAAAAAAAGAGTACCTCGCAGGGGTGTTAAACTTTCGTCTGATACCCAGTACAGAGCAAGCGAATCTTTCGAGTTGTATACGACCGGTGCTTGGGCACATGAGTTTTCGCAGATGCTTGGAACGACGGGATAGTCGCGGTATACATGGCAAACAGCTGTTGAAATGTGGGCAAAAGCCCCTCGACAAAAAAGCGGATGGTCGTACACCTTGAGGACCGGTACGCCGAAAATTGCACTTAAACAGCGGCTGGAGGATGTAGAAATCAGACGAGCCTTGCAGGCTGCGCGGAGGAGAAAGGTCGAGGCCCTACAGCCCACTGATCACTCCCTTGTTACGGCCCGAATACGCCCGTGAAGGTGGGCTTACACCGTGACTGCCGGCCTCCAGACAACTGCAAGCCGCGTGTAAGGTTGTGACAGCCTGTACTGTGGTCTACAGCCTCACAATGTACTTTTCGGAGTTTTTGCACGTGGTTTTGGCAGTTCACCTTGGCAGCCACGTGCGATGGTCGATAAGGCTGCAAAAGTTCTTCAACACAACATCACCGACGTAAAATATTTGAGCTTATCGCCAAACATGAGAAGTTACCGCCAAGAACTTATTGCTGGATCACGCCATTCTTTCACCGAATAGCTGACTGTATCTAATAATAAAACTATTGAATTCTACTGAAATGCGTGCGAAGTACCCGGATGCGCCGAGAGAAGCAGCAGAGTGAACAATCCCAGCGCTACAGGGTAGCTGGTTGATGGTCCGACCTCAACAGTCATGACTGCAATGTCAAGTGCAAACATGCCAAGCCACCAAGATGCTTTCTGTGTTCGTATAGGAATCAATTGAGTCAGTCATGTGTTTGGAGTTCTATTAGTGATGGGGGAATCTTTTTGTCTTAAATTCTTAACAGGCCTGGCTTTAAAACGAGTGGAATCGCTCGCGTAAATGTTCCGTAAGCTAAACGGCGCATCTTGACTGGCGCAAAGCACCGAGTTGTCATTACTGATTAGCGCCAGCAGCCTGCCTGCGTTCGGCTTTAATTTCGCTCCCAACGCCGACGTGTAATATCCCAGTCGGCCAACTCCTCTGTACAGTCTACAGTAGCAAGCTTACAGTTTCTCACAGTTTTCTCAACGCAACTCTTCTTCGTTTTAATTTGGAAAAGCTATAGCCCGGCCGGCATGTAAAACATCGGACAGCCCGAGCTGTTTGGTGCCTGGATTTGCTTGGGTGTCGCGGACGCATGATGGTGCATTATGGGCAAGTACAGTCTGACCTTGTCTGTCAGCAGAACCGGCATTGTGAAGGAATAAGGTAACGTCTCATTCCCCACACAACCATGTGTTCTATCGTCGTCAATCTTCTGCCTTTTTCTCACCAAGCACCTACCCCTTTAGGCGAGCTGCCCCTCCGCATCGATCCTGGCACTCGTTTCATAGCAGGAAACTCATTTTTCCGACGACAAAATGCGATTATGTCCACATTAGATGGGCCCTTTACGCGATTGAATCGGGCTTAGGCGACGTGACCGCACCCCACCACAGCTCTTGAACTGCTGCAATATGTTCTCACATGCAGGGTATGAGGAAGCAAGCTTCGACGGCTTGGTCTCGTAACGGTGGTCCGAGTGCACCGGGTGAGACGTCTACATGGTAATGGCTGTTGCCTGATACTATATTCAATGGAACGTGGAGAGTGTCGAGACCATAGCCGAAGCATTCAAATGCCGACCGATGTTCTGTGTGTGGTGATTTCCTGAAGTATATAAAGCGATGCTGTCCACGTCAACTTCCCGCGTTTTGTTCGACAACCAACCAACTCCTCCTCTTCGGATCTACAACATTTGGAATATTCTTATCCATCTATACCTCTATCAAAAATGCAGCTGACTTTCGCTTTCGTTGCCGGTCTCATGACCACTGGTGCTCTGGCCGCCGCCGTCCCCAGCATCGAGGCTCGCAACTATCCTGGCCTCAACGACGTCCAGAGCCGCAACGCCAAGGCTGCCATTGGTGAAGTTCGCGCCGAGGGCCTCAACAAGCAGGCTTGCCTGGCTGTCATCAGCACTGCTCTTCAGGAGTCCGAGCTGCAGATCTACGCCAACCCCAGAGTCCCCGCCTCGATGAACTACCCCCACGACAAGGTGGGAGGTGACCAGGACAGTGTTGGTAAGTGGTCAACTTAAACGACCAGGAGGAAGGCAACAATTATACTAATGGACTCCGTACAGGCATGTTCCAGCAGCGCCCCGAGTGGTACCCCGACATCAAGTCCGACATGTCCGCTGCCGGCAGCACCCGCCAGTTCCTTGCCGCCATGAAGCAGGTCAGGGGCTGGCAGACAATGGAGATCTCTGCTCTGGACCAGGCTGTCCAGAGAGCCCAGGCTGGAAACCTGTATGCCAAGCGCATCCCTCTTGCCAGACAGGTCTGCGGCGCTGCTGGATTTTAAGCGCCTCTGTCGTTTGAGACGAGCCGATTTGTATATACAATTTATGTTCAGCTGTTCATATTATCAGTTTTTAGATAAAACGACGAGTGTATATTTTAGCAGTTATTGACTTTTGTCACTCCTTTTCTTTTTCCAACTCTGCCCCTGGTCAAGCGTGCTGCTAGCTGCTCTCGAGGCGCTTCAAATGTTGAATGAAAGATTTCATTTGAAAGTGGATTTCGTGGCGCCATTTTCATCGCCGGAAGAAAAAAAGGCACCAACGATTTCGTCCGTTGCCGATTCTTTGTTTCCACCCAAAAGGCAATTGAAGCTAGATGGAAGCGAGTGACCGAGTGTGGGGGGTTGCTTCTGCTCACCGTCGCATTATGCGTGGGACTGATGCCCTGTACCTGGCCGGCTGCGTCTTACTCGCCCCTTCTAGATTCCATTTTCCACCCCCACTGATGCATTGTTAAATAAGCTATTGGGCAAATGGGGCCAGTTGCAGAATTAATTCCATTCTGCTAGCGGCGTTTAGACGTCAGGGTGCTTTGTCAGAGACATGACATTGGACGTAGTTGACCCGTTGCGTAAACAGACAGGGTCTACCAGCTAGCCAGATAATATTGAGTTGTAGAAAACCGCAAAAGTTTAAATCAGCATCTGACCAAGTATTTCTTAATGGCGTCAACTGCACCGGCAAAATCAACTAGGGGAAGCATCCTCTTTGCCCATGTTTCATCAGAGACTCGGCTTACAATAGGCACATCGATTGCCCATGTTACTGTGCGGAAAAGCACAGCTCTCACCAGCAATTGGATATCATCAGCATCCGTGCCGTAGAGCTTGATGAGGTCCCCCCCTTTTTGGTTCCATAGCAGTCCGTCTGCGACCACGATGGCAGCACCGTATCCCTGCGGGCGCCAGTAAAACGTCATGTCAATAACACCAGGCGGCTTGCCCTCGCTGTCGAACAGCATATTGCCTCCAATATCACCGTGGATCAGCTGATTAGGCAATTCATGGCTAAGTGGACGCCTGAATTCGACTAATTCCTTTATTGGACCGTTGATGCGCGACAAGACTGTCGAATTTGTGACATTCGGCATTTCTTCCAGAGAGGCTTCACCCCACGCAAACCGATCTGCGAGGCGGAAGCGGTTCATGCGCCGGTCAAGAAATTCAGGCTTCGAAATCTTTAGCGTACCGAGATCTCTGTGGAATGCGCGGCATACATGCAGAGTTTCGGACCAAATAATCTCGTCTCGTCCACACCCGGATAGAAAAGACCAGGCTGTCCAGCCGCCAGACACGAACCGCTCTGAGCAGCCAACCAGAGCTATGGGCCGGCTGACTCGATATTCAGCTGTGGCTGGCATGATTTTGCGTAGTTTGGAAAGTATCTCGGCAATCTGCTCCGACTCAGCGTCATCCTCTGATGGACGGAAGACGACGTCATCTCCAGCCAAGTAACAGACGAGGCTGCCACCTGGGAGCGGTTTCAGTGCAGCGTTGGAAGCGACACCAAAGGCAGCAAGGATATTTTCTGGGACTGCAGTAGCCGACATGATTAAGTTGAGAATGACCTGGTTGATTATGGATGCGAAACAATCCAAGTTATCCTGGCCAGATCGGCAAGGCGTCGCGGCAAGGGCGCGCCTTCACATGCAGCCTTACCAGTCTCATCAAGGCATTGCACCAAGGGCGCACGCCTTCATGCGCGGCCTTCAGTCCCACCAGCGGTTCGCAAAAGGCGTGCCTTCGCGCGTGTTCTGGCGCATAGTAGCTGATCAGCAGCGCGACGGAGGGAATAGTAAGTAGCTTGCCGAGTGTATCAAATTATTGAATGAACCAACGTCACCAAAGTAACGCTAAGCACTGTGCGGAGTTTCTTTGCTGCCACATTCAACAATATGCAAGCCTACGGACTGTGCTTGAGATAATATCGGCGAGAGCCTCCAGCAGGCAACCACCTGGGGAGACAAAAAAGGCAAGCAGCCTAAATGACCCCGACAAGAACCCCATCAGTTGCAGCGAGAGTTGCCTTAGTCTAACTGGTAAAATTAAAAAAAAACTTTTTAATACATTACTATTTCTCATATATTTTCTTTCTGTCGAGGCCGTACCGTTGTGGTGCTAAACTGTGTCCAAGTGGAGCAGCACTGAGAAAAAAGCGCGACCGTGAATAAAGCAGCGACTTAACCTTTGACGAACGCGGCGTGTCTCACGCACTTTCACTCGTTCCCGTCTCAGCAGACATGGAAGTCACCATTCTTCACTTTAACGATGTAGTGAGTGTAGTTTTGAAAACGCGAAGCGCCACTGCCAGAGCATTGTGCTGATACAATCGTTGCCACGATGACCAGTACCACATATCAGATTCAGAACTGGTCGCCAAGTTTGCGTCCGTGTTCAAAGACCCCAGCCTTGTGACAGGAAGCGGAACCAAACGGGACCAACATGTCCTGCGTATCTTTAGCGGAGACGCATTCTCGCCCTCCCTCGAGGCTGCTGTCCTGCGCGGCGACCACATGGCGCCGCTGCTGGACAGCTTCGATATAGACGTGGCCTGTTTCGGGAATCATGATTTTGACTTTGGCGAAGATCGCCTCCGAGAGCTTACTGAAAGCATGCGATTTCCTTGGACTTTAACCAACGCAACTGCCGTAGGAGAGGGGGGTGACGGCCGTCGTCTTCTAGCCAGCGCCAAGGAGTATGTCATCAGGGACATTGCTGGATACAGATTCGGGTTCTTTGGGCTCGCTGGAAGGTGAGGTCGATAATCTGAAAATTTGAGATTTTATGCTTCTACTACATTTGCTAATGCAAAAAGACAGCGACTGGCCGTCTAATTGCCAGCACTTGCCCGAATGCACCATAGCGGACCCTGCCAGGGTCGCCCACGAAGTTACCCGTCTCCTACGGCGCATAGAAAAGTGTGACATTGTAATCGCAGTTACGCACATGCGCCTGACGGAAGATATGGAAACCTTGCATAGAAACCTCGATGGACCTGAAGGGGTAGATTTGATACTGGGCGGTCACGATCACCATGTTGTGCGCCGGGGTCCAGCAGACACCTGCTCAAACCCCGAGATTCTCCAATCAGGCGTTGATCTTCAGTTTGATTCAATGGCAGAATGCTCTGGAGACTTTCGAATTATCAAGAGCGGAGTCGACTGGAGAGGGCTGTCCATCCTCCGGCTAAAGCTTGGCACCAAGGAGAAGGGAAAGCCGCCAATTGTTAGCAGGTCTTGTAAGTGTCACATTTGCGAGTGGACGTTGCCTCGTCTCGAGACTAACCAATGAATGCAGTACAGCAAATCCAAGACTTGAAGGAAATCCCAAATTATGATCAAATACCCATGTCGCAGACGACACTGAGCATTCTTAAAAAGACTCAGAGCAAGATTGAGCAAGTCGTCACCCAGCCTCTACTGCGCACCACTGTTCCGCTCGACGGCAGAATGAATATGATTCGAAGCCAAGAGACGAATCTGGGAAATATGCTTGCTGATGCTGTGCGCGCATTTTACGACACCGACATTGGTCTTGTCAACAGTGGCGCCGTACGGTGCGACCGCGTTGTGAAGTGTGAGAGCGACGTGCCCCTCTGTATCCGGGACGTCATCGAGGTCAGCCCCTTTGACAATGCGTTTGTTGTTAAGCGAGTCAGCGGACAAGTGCTCGCCAGAGCACTCGAAAACTCGGTATCAGATGCCCACACAGACGGACGATTCCTTCAGCTCTGTGGGCTCAGTATGTCACTTGACTGGAGACTGCCGGAAGGTTCTCGAGTGAGCGAGATTCGATTTCATCCAAATAACGGCAAGGCTGAACCCTTGGACCCGGACCGAATGTACACTGTTACCATGGTGGATTTTATCGGTTCTGGCTTTGATGGCTATAATTGCTTTCGAGACTGCGAAACGTTGGTTGACAAGGAGGGCGCCATCACAGACACAAACATGCTGCTCGAGATATTCAAATTAAGCAGGAAAGATGGCGAGGAGAATGAGATGGCCGACCAGCATGCCGAAGGGATACAAAGGGCGCGGGCAGCCATCATATCTGGACACCATGCTGAAGATGGACTGCCGATGGTGGGCCCAAAGATGGAGGATAGGATCAAGATTATTGGCAAGAAGTAGAGCTGTTGGCAAAGAGTGAAAAGAGAACTGTGTGAGTTTCCTCTGTGGCAAACCGATTGCGCAGTTGAGACCGAGGAGGTCCTTGGTAATATACATTACTATTAAATATTACTACAACTACCCTGAGCTATACACAATCGTGACTGTCATCGAAATCTTGTTCGGCATGTCTATGCTAACCGCTAGACCGCAACGAAACAAGGGCACGACGGTGTCACTAAATGCTTATATACACTGCAGCATCTTGACGGCAGGAAGCAGTCAAGCAAGTAAGCTAGATTCCGTTGAAAAGCAGCAGAGCAGCACCCATGGCCAGACCACCGTTCACAGCGAGAGCAGTGGGTGCTGCGTTGGGAGTCTTTGTGGCCGAGGCCGCGCCGGTACCGCTCGCACCCGCACTCTTTGTCGCGGTACCCTGCGACGAGCCGTCCTCCGACTTGGATCCAGAAGAGCCGCCGCCGCTGCCGCCGCCGCCTGTCGCCGTGGCCGAAGGTGACGAATCCGTCGAGGTCGACTTTGGCGGCGGAGGCGGACACGTGTTCTTGTAGACAAACTGGTTCGGCTTGCCGTCACACTTGCCCGCCTTGGCGCTGTCGTAGGAGCCCTCAGGGTACATCCAGCAGTTGCCCGAGGCAAACGGCGACTGGGCCTCGTTGTTGGCGTAGAAGACGACGTAGCTGCACTTCTCCGCCTTGGCGCACATGGACAGGCAGTGGCTCGCGCCCGACGCAAGCGCGCACTCGCTGAAGCACGTCTTGGACGGCGCCGGGTAGTTGCACACCTCGGCGACCGCCGAGGGCGTCCCGACGGCGGCGGCGCACGCGCTCGGCACGCCGTCGGACGGGGTCGGCACGCCCTCGCATTTCGGCGCGTCGTAGACGTAGGTCAGCGGGTGCGAGCAGGTCGCGCCGTCCTCGCCGAGCGTCTTGTCAAAGACCCGGCCCGGGTAGATGGAGCAGCTGCCGCCGGTGTCGGCAAAGGGGTTCTGCTTGACAAAGACGGCAAAGTTGCACTGGCCGTGCTCGTAGCAGTACCGCCAGCAGTGCTCCGGCGAGCCCGAGGCGACGTTGAAGGCCGAGCCGGACGACGGGTAGTCGCAGAGCGTGGCGAGGAGGTTGGCCGTGCAGGTGCCCGCGTCGCTGCCGGAGCCGGAGTCGTCACCGCTCTTGGGGAGGGCGGCGGTGGCGCCTGCGAGGCCGATGGCGGCGAAAACCGTTGCAGTCTTCATTTTTTTTGGGAGAGGCGCTTTGTGTGTGTTCCAGCGATCGGAAAGCTTGGTCTGGGGTAAAGAGAGATGAGAGACACGGGGGCGTGGAAGCGAGCTACGAGACTAGCTGGTTCACAGCCTTGTTGACCATGTTAAATTAGACCGGCCCCGGAACAATGGCTCTCCGCAGGGGTAATCAGTACCCTGGCGCCACGATGCTACGAGCGTTGCGAACTGTTGAGAGTCATGTTAAAATGATGTCGAATTCTTTATTGCTGCTGAGAACGGCAAGCACTATTGCGGCATCATTTTGTACGCGTGGTAGGGGTATCGCCGACCGCACCGTTGCGATCTGGATATGACGTGACTCCTTGGTGGGACAGCGAGCGACGTCCGCTGCTTTCCGAGAATCAGTTGCCGGAGATGAAAATCGCGTGTGAAGAATCGTCATAAACGATGAGACACGCGCTTGGGCATTTATATTTTGGCGGCTGCCAGTGACACTCAACGAGGGCTCGTGTGGCGAATCAGATGGCGACTAAGCCAAATACTTTGCCCGATACGGCAGCGCAGCCGAGACATGCCAGCTGTAGAGGGAAATGTTGACATTGATGAAATATAAAGTGTCTACGTTAATTTGCCCCGTTAAAAAACTCAGGGCCATGAACGATTCCAAGGTATTCAACTGCCATCATGCGGTTTACACCTGCAGCGATTCTCGGCCTTTTGTCCAGCGGCCTGGCCAAGCTCACCACGCCTTCACACGACACAGCGTGGGATTTTACAGTCACAGAAGATGCCACTCGACACTCCAATGATCAGTCGACTCCAGACCTTTCCAACTATAAACTGCGTGGTAGAGCGGTAGACCCAGTCAGCGCTTGGCGTCGACACTGTCAAGCAGCTTGCTGGCTATCTAGACGATAACGAAAAGGACAAGCATTTATTTTACTGTGAGCTCTGGCTCAATCGACAGACAGACTGGCATAGTTATACTGACCTGAGGTGATGCAGGGTTCTTTGAATCGCGCAACGATCCCGCCAACGATCCCTTCATCCTGTGGCTCCAGGGCGGCCCCGGCTGCTCTGGCATGTCCGGCCTCTTTTTTCGAAAACGGCCCGGCCAAGATCACGCCCAAACTGACCGTCGTTCGCAACCCAGACTCGTGGAACACCAAGGCCAATGTGCTGTACATTGACCAGCCCGTCAACACCGGCTTCTCATACGGCGACGCCGTCAACACCACCCTCACCGCTGGCAAAGACGTGTACGCGCTGCTGTCCCTCTTCTTCCGGCAGTTCCCGCAGTACGCGCACCTCGATTTTCACATTGCCGGCGAGTCCTACGCCGGGCACTACATCCCGACCGACGCCATCGAGATCCTCTGTCGCACGGCAACAGCAGCAGCGGCATCAGGCTCAAGAGCATCATGATTGGCAACGGCTACGTCGACCGCTACCACCAGGTGCCCGCGTACCCCGACATGGCCTGCGGCGAAGGCGGACTGCCGAGCATCTTCAAGGGCACGACCTGCGACAACATGCGGGCCGCCGTGCCGAAATGCCAGGAGATGATCAGGCAGTGCTACGACCCGGCGCGAACGTCGCGGGACTGCACGGCGGCCGTGGGCGGGCCGTACGAGCGGAGCCCGTACGACATGCGGAAGCAGTGCGAGGGCGACCTGACCAACATGTGCTACGAGGGGCGTTCGACTACGTGACGCGGTACCTGAACCAGCCGCGCGCGTCATGCGGGGCGCTGGGCGTGGAGGTCGACAGCTGGACGTCGTGCAGCGACGCCATGGACAAGGCGTTCCGCGCCGCCGGCGACGACATCCAGCCCCGCGCACCGGCACGTCGAGACGATCCTGGACAGCGGCGTGCCGGTGCTGATCTACGCCGTCGACGTGGATTACATCCTCAACTGGCTCGGCCAGCGGGCCTGGACGGATGCGCTGCGGTGGTCGGGCCGGCACGCGTCTCACCGGGCGCCGACGCGGAGTCCGACGGTGGGAACCTCCTCGGAGACGCGACAGAGGCGTACGGAACGATCAAGCACGCCAGAAGGCTGGCGTGTGCGCGGATATTCAAAGCGGGCCACCTGGTGACGATGGATCAGCCAAAGGGGATTCTCGATCTGGTGAGTCGTTGGGTGGATGGTGAGTTTCAGAAATAGAGAAGTCATCCGCAGTGTACATGTAATAGAGACACATGCACTTTGAATACAAAGCAGTTCTGTAAGAGTATCTCTTTTACTTTCAATTTGATTATCTATTTGGGGTGACTTAACTTTTCGTCGCTGTAACACGCAAAAGCTTCTCTGCGTTCTTGTAAGCAAACAGATCCAAGTCATCGCCTGTAATCAGGCCACTCTTCTCAATCTCGCCCAGGAAATCGAATCCCTTTTCATTCGGCGAGAACGGATAGTCGACGCTATAGAGCACGTGCTCGATTGGCATCGTCTGCAGGAGACACTTGAGCGGCGTGAGGCTAAACATGCCGCTGGTGGTGACCCAAATGTTCTCCCGCCAGACCTGGCGCAGCCCGCGCTCCTTGGCGCCCCAGCGCTCCGAGACGCCGATGCAGCGATCGAGCTGGAACGGCAGCATCTCGCCCATGTGGCCGATGACGATCTTGAGTTTGGGAAAACGGTCAAAGACGCCCGCGGCAAAGAGCCGCAGGATGTGGTGGCCCGTCTCGGCGTGCCAGCCCCAGCCAAAGGCGCTGAGCGCGAGCGCCACGCTGTCTGGGTAGTTGCCCTTGTAGTGCTCGCCCATGGAGTCGGACGCAAAAGTCGGGTGAATATACAGCGGCACGTCGAGCTCCTGCGCGCGCGCAAAGACGGGCCAGAACGACTCGGCGTCGTAGAAGACGCCGTCAAGGTGGTTCTCGATCAGCGCGCCGACGAACCCCAGCTCCTTGACGCAGCGTTCGAGCTCCGCCGCCGCCGCTTCGGGCTCGCGCATGGGCAGCATCGCAAAGCCGGCGAGGCGCGTGGGATTGCGCTTCACGGCAGCGGCGAGGTCATTGTTCACGTCGGCGCAGATCGCGGCGCCTACGTTGCCGGGACCGTGAGAGACGACCTGCAGCGAGACGTGGCCCTTGTCGAGATCGGCGACGCGGGTGGCGTCCAGGTCGGTGAGCTTGCCGAGTATGTGAGGGGGGAAATGCGCATAGTGGGCTTTGGCCTCGTCGCTCGAGGTGATGACGGTTTGGGAGGCAAAGTGCTCCTCGAGGGTGATGAGAGGTCGCATGTTGGGAGGTGAAGCGGGTGCTCAAGGATGCGCTTCGATGGTGTTTGCAGAGATGGTGATGGTGATGACTTGGTTTTATAGACGTGGTTGCGTCATATCCAGCCA
The DNA here is from genome assembly GCA_029218145.1 of Aphanocladium album. Lineage (NCBI taxonomy): Eukaryota > Fungi > Ascomycota > Sordariomycetes > Hypocreales > Aphanocladium > Aphanocladium album. Next base: position 34,737 of record JARDXD010001645.1, read on the forward strand.
GTTTGCGTCCCCACGTAAGCACTGGTGAGTAGCGAGGAAGCTGCCGAAGCAGAGCTGTCAAGTTGAGGTTGGCGATGAGCGGCTCCATACCGGCGATGATATGGTTTCGGAGATGTCGGGCTTAGGCTTTGCGGCGTTTGGAGGATTTGGTGTTGGACTATTCCTACGTAGTAGTTGTGCATTGTAGCGTCTTATCGAGCATTATCGTAAGGGTGTCTCGGCTAGGTATCAGCTGGCGGTAGAGAGAGGGACGATAGTGCAGCGTTTGGCCCCGAAAATGGATGGAAAAATACCAGCCATGGTCTGAACTCGAGATGGAAACGTGCGTGCACTCCAACTGGGGATGCTTCAACGAGAAGAAGAGTCTTTGATCAACGGACAAACACGGCCAGCTTTGGTGAGAATGGCGAAGATTGCGTGCAAGCCCCGCCGCAATGTCTCGAGCGCCCGCAACGCCTGCAGCGCCAAGCCGGGCAGGGCCTAGCGAGGGCCAACTTGGGCTTAATTTTAGTGGATTCAGCGGGTTTACCCCCCGAAAGAGGCACCAAAAACGCCCTAAAACGCCCTAAGACGCCCCAAGACGCCCTATGGTGGCTCTTCAATCCCCTGTAGCGACTCACCTGGCCCACTGTCGTGACAATGGGCCACGCAATCTCCAACCTCGAGCTGCAGCCGAGTTGCAGGCTCACAAGGACTTTTTTTTCGTGTGCGACAGGGGTAAACGGAACATCACAATCCGCTAAAAATGACTGTTGAAGAAGGGATTTGCAGGCTCCTCTGCTGCCAACGCCTCGCTTCCCGGGTGACTAAGACCCCTGTCTTGCAACGGCTGACGTAGACAGCTGTAGGTCGGCTGGCCGCAAAGGCTGACAGCCAGAGACGCAGCTCGAGAAAATACAAACGCGCAGACTATTCAGAGGATTCAATCTGGACATGCTTGTATAGCTTCACATCTCCGTCGCAGCATGCCTCAAAGGGGTATCGTCTTGTTCTACATCTTCTTCACAGCCTCCTTCTTCTACTTGGCGACGCACGTCCAATGGCGCACCGCTCCAGCGCAACCGCTACCTAGCTGGCGCCACAGTCTCGCCCACGGCTTGGCGAGCAATCTTACCGTCAATCTTGTCCTGGCGACGTTGAAAAAGGACGACATTTCCTGGGCGTCCAAGGTCGACATTCCCAATCTCAACATTATACGATACGTCAGCGATGACCCGACCGCGCAGTACCATCCGCCCGTGCCTCGCAAGGGACGCGAGGCCCTCATCTACCACACCTACTTTTACGACTTTTACGACGACCTGCCCGACCTCTCCATCATGATCCACGCCGAGGAGAACCCGTGGCACATTGAGGGCGTGCTGCAGCAGTCCATGCTCTTCACGCTGTCGCAGCTCGACCTCGAGCGGGCGCACCAGCGCGGCTACGCAAACCTGCGCGCCAACTGGGAGAATGCGTGCCCGGCCTGGCTCGACACGACCAAATCCGAGGACGAATCCGACAAGCAGGAGGAGCCGTTCATGCGCGAGGCTTTTCAGGCCAACTTTGGACCGCTCGAGGTGCCGCGCCTGCTCGGCGGACCGTGCTGCTCGCAGTTTGTGGTGACGAGGGACGCCGTGCGCCAGCACCCGCGCAGCCAGTACAAGCGCAGCCTCGACTGGCTCGTCGAGACCAAGCTGTCCGACTACATTGCCGGCCGCACCTGGGAGCACATGTTCCCGTGGCTGTTTCGCGGCGCCGCCGTCGACTGCCCGGACGAGGCCGCCACCTACTGCGCCATGTACGGCATCTGCTTCGAGCACACCGCCGAGTCGACCCGCTACAACAAGCTCTGGCAGGAGAAGCGGGATCTGATGGAGGCGACCGAGGTGTTGCGTGAAATTCTGAATCCGCAAGAGGGCGTCAAGGCGAGGGACCGCATGGCCGAGATTGATGCGCTTCTGAGAGAGCAGCTCATTGCCGCGCTCAAGAGGGGGAGAGACGACGTTCGGAGGGCCGCCGCTTTCGACAGCGTTATTTCAAAAAGCTAGCGATTCGGCAGTAGTTGATGGCTTGGCAAATGTACAGCTTGGGACGAAAGGAGTGATGTGGTGGAGTTTCCCCCTCGGCAAATATACCCGACATCCCCGCCGGAAGGGCCCTTGTTGTCTCGGCATGGGATGAAATGAGACAGCAACAATAATTGTATTGAGAAACAACTTGCCTGATTTTCATCTTGTTCAAGGCTAAGGCGTCGCAGCGGCCGTCGGAACGCGCGTAGGATGTCAATTCAGCCACCCTACGTACTGCTCGGCCTTCTGGTGAACCTATGCAGCTCTAAAGCTGTCAACGTCACATTCAATAGTGCGGCTCTGGTCGAGTCTTCCTTGGTGAGCCGTCCGGCCGACCTCCGATGCCGCCTCCGCTCTCCGGATACGAGCAGACTTGGATTTGCCACACTCATTTCAATGCCGACGAGCTAACCTTTGTTGTACTCCTTCTTCCACGGGACAGATGCATTATTCAGTGGCTGCGCATTTGATGTGCTTTCTCCAGTCTTTTCTCTTTTCGTTGGTTTGCATGTTGACGAAATTTAGCGTTTCTTTACACCTAATGGCTTCCTCCTATTGCATGTTTGATTCATGCACCATGCGAATCTGGCAGCCTCCTTCGAGAGCAGCAGATCCGTACCATCTTTTCTTCTTGGCCGCCGGAGAGAAATTCCTGACCCGGACTTCAACCACAGCTCCAACCCCGACGCCGAAGAATACCCCAATCTATGTCGTTTTCTCGCAGAACTGACTCAGGCGCGCTACCGGGGTCACTATCAGCATTACTGTTTTTGAAACGTCACCAGACTCACGGTCTGGCAACCTACCCCTGATAGGGCAAGGTGATCGTCGTCAGTGTCTACGCACGCGGCGCGCACGAACTCGCATGAGGAATGAACGGGATGGGGCGTGCAGAGCTGAAATGATGCGCCGCTCGGGACCGTAACGGCCAGCAG
>JARDXD010000770.1:0-37697 GCA_029218145.1 Aphanocladium album
GTGGTGGCGGAGGAGGAGGAGGAGATTTTGGCGACGAGCGCGGACGGCGTGGACGGCGAAATGTAGACGACGAGGGTGACGACTGCGACGACACCGATGAAGAGGCGGAGAAGACTGGTGGTCGACTTGGGCGCAGGCATTTGTGTTGGAGGACGGCAGAAGCCGCTCTTATAAGGCGGCGAGAGGGTTGGTTGAGAACGCGCGGCAACTGGAGACGCCAAAAGATGGGAGCAGGCAGCAGTGGAATAGCAAGAGAGTGAGGAAAAGAGGAAAAGAAATTAAAAACTACGTCGCCATGTGTTCATGCGGTGGCGGCGCGGGGGCCAAGAAGTGACGAGGATTCTGGGGAAGCTTATTTATTACATCTGGACGAGCTGCCTGAAAGAGCAGTAGCTGACTCGGCAATGTGGTTTAAGCGGGGGGAGCAGCAGGAGGCTAACATAACCAGACGTTGCATTGCTCGCCACCTTGCGTATTATACACCCCGCTCTGGAATATAGCTGCAGCTTGCTTGAAGCGCTGATTAGTCTTTTGTTTACTACCAGAAGCTGCCAGATGAATGTAGTTTTCGTCTGAGCAAGTTGTGCTGCTTTTGCATCCTATGTTGCGAGTTTCGTCATCATACCCGAGACTGTAGATCTTCGTGGGTCTAATCGTCTCCAAGCCAAACCTTGGACGACCTTCCAAATTAGGAAGTCCCAGGCAACAGATCGCGAGCTTTCCGCCAAGGTAGAGACGCACCATTAATGCAGTCTGTAATTTACATTTTTAGCTTGTGTTGGAGTTTTCCGCAAATTCGAAGTCTGACTTTTTGGGCTCTATAGAGACCATCTGTGTAATCTGGTAATTTGTTACGATTCATAAGTCATTACAATATCTACAGTAAAAACAATATAACCTCAAGGTATCCAAAACATCCCAAAATCCAAGACAAAAAATAGCATCTTATCCAATTTCAATCCTGTACATCCGTCATGTGTCCCGTATTCGTGGCCATATCCCCATTTCTACCCCTCAAGTAAGGCTGGTCAACATGGCGCGCAGCAGGCCAGGGTGTGGTCCTGAAAGATAACCAAAGTCAGCGGCCGCTCCGATGACAGAGAAGAAACGTTGAAAAATTCAAGTCTAAAAGAAAGAGAGAAAAAAAATGGTATTGGTGGGTTGCGTATCCGGCTCTATTTGTAGTAGGCTGGCAGGCTGAGGGTGATCCTACCTTTCTTGTCCTTTTCGAGTCTCGCTGGCTTGGGGTGGGTGGTGATGCGGTCCACGCGTTCTTCGTATACGACCAGTTGGCCATCCTCCATTCTTTCGGTGCGGATAATATCGTACTCGTCCTCATCGCGATGATGGTGGTGGTGGTGGTGGTGTCGGCGCGAACCTTCGTACTGGCGCTCCAGGGCCCGAATTTCGGCGCGAATGTCGGATCGTGCGCGAGAGCGAGAACGGGAGCGAGCTCTGACAACCGGCCCAACAACTAGAGTCTCGTCCTCATAGTCGCCCTTGATATAGCGAGGATAATCCTCGCGGATGACTGTCTTGTCCGTAATTTCGATGTTGGCACGGCCGGGAGAGCGAGGGTGCGCGTCGACAATAACTGGTGCGTATGACTGGGGAGCAGGGGGCGCGGGAGCCGGAGCGGGAGGAGCGGGAGCTTGAATATAAATAGGCTGAGGAGGTGGTGCAGGAGTGATGATGACCTCTTGCTTGATGTCGTCATGATGAGCACTGTGGTGCTCTTCACGGCGCTCCTCGATGATTTCGCCAGTGATTGACTTTGGCGGCGCAGGTACGGTAATCTCTACCTCAGCTGCAAGATATTAGTCGTGTTTTCATCAGTCAAATGCTTGCTTACTTACTCTTTGTATACTCCTCGCTCAATCTAAGCAACTCATCAATATGTTCCTGGCCAAGAGCCTTTTGAATGATAATCGTAGTTCCCTGGCCTTGTTGTTAGTATTGAGCATTTGCAGCTTGCAGTGAATCACATACCTCTTCGACATAAGGGTATCCCAGGTCGATAATGACTTTGGTGGACACGAGACGAGCGGGAATACGAGTCTTGCCCTTCTTTGGGTACTCTGCACGCAGGCTGGTTCCACCGCTGCGGTGGCTGGAGTTACTTCTGCTGCGCGACCTGGAGCCGCCGCGATGACTGCGGCTCACACGGGAGCCCGCGGGGCTGCGTTCGCGCTCGATGGTGCGCTCACGCACAACCTCGTGCAGATGCTCCGGGCGCTCGGAGCGGGGAGCCGGGGGCGGGTAGTATTCCTCGCGGTAGGGGTCGCGAGGAGGCTCACGGTACGACTCGCGGTATGTGTCGCGCTCGTCGTACTCGAATCGGGACCTGGCGGACGGGGGAGGAGAATGGCGGACCAGAGGACCAGGCTCCGGGCGACGGTCAAAAATATCGCTCCTGGGACGACGATATTCACGCTCTCTGTCCTCTAGGGCGACCTGACGCTCAAAATCGCGGGCCATCTGGTCGGCATAGCGAGGTTCCTCGTAGGGCGGGCGGCGGCGGTCGTAGTCGACGTCACGCTCATAAAAGCGATCGCGCTCCTCTACGTCGCCTCGGCCACCCCGCATGTAGTACCTGTCGTCCTCGACGACTCGCTCGCGGCCATGTCCTCCGCGGTCGCGATCGCGGTCATAGTCGCGGTCACGCTCGTAGTAGTGGCGGTCTTGCTCGTAGCGGTCGCCGCGGCTCATGCTGGGCGAGGGTGAAGACGTTGGATGGCGTTGTGAGGCTTGCGTAGAGTAGAGTTTGGCGGGGTGAGTGAGGGAGGTACCTGGGGTGGGCAAACGGCGACGGGCGCAGTATATAACAGATGGGGCGGTGTTGTTGGCACCTGAGAGGGTGAGTCAAGCACGGGTACAGCCGCTGTGAGAGAAAGGAAGAAGAAAAAGGAACAGACCAAAGATGGAAAAGAAAATAGGGTACTGGCAAACTGCGTAATGTGGGCTCGTGAAAGAAGTATGAGGGTCGGGAGGGCTGAGGAGAGAGCAGCTGGTACGTAGTGCGTGCGAGAGAATGTCCAAGTGAGAGCCAAAATGTGAGCCAAGCGGGAGCAGATGGATGACGTGAAGGTGGCAGTGCCCCGCCCACACCATTGGCGGGCTGTGGCGCGTCGGCCCTCTTTGAGGTGGGTTGCCTTGCTCTGGACTACCTAGGCACATAGGCACCTAGGTACGTAAGTTACAGCGGCCTGGGTGTTTACAGGGCCGCTGGACTCCGCTAAAACCTGGAAAGTGCCGCGCCGCAAATTGTGGGCTCCCGACTTGCTCTAGGGAGGTTTAGCGGCCCTGGTGCCCTGAAGCAGGGGGACGTTAGCCACTGACCTCACCAGCTGCAGGTTATCTACCAGTACGTACTTGACATGCGGGCGTCGTGATGCACCAGCCACAGTTGCTACTACGTTCATTGCACCTCAACTCTTCACATTGACCACATGAAACGACCCTTCTCAACCACAAACACTCTCACACACATCACCACTCCCATCACCGCTGCCCATCTCCCCTTTCATCTGCGCGCCATTCACTGCAACTCGCACCCGCAGCCAGCCCACGCTCGTGCCCACCACACCATCTCGACTCACCTCACCCTCCATCCTCGTGACCTGGTTGGTCCCTTGCCCACGTCGTCTGGCCCTGTTTTTTGACAAGGTCAGATCCAAGGTTGGCCGCTTCCACATTTTTTTTGTTTGCCCACTGAGGCTTTAATCTCTTCATTCCAGCAACCCATGCTTCTTCCCACCTTCTTCCCACCCGTTAGCGCCATCCCTGCTGCCGTTGGGCCGCGATCGTGCCCAAAGAAAACTCTAGATTGGTAGGTAAACCTTGCCAAGCTCGCTAGTCGAGTTGTAACCGTCCGCCTGGGTGGAGAGGAACGCCCCGAAAACCCTCAGCCACCGACGCCAAACTTGCAGTGAAACAAGGAGCTTGTCACTTCGATCTAGATTGCACCTTGCCTTGCGGCCTTATGTCAGTTTCGCTCAGGCACAGATGCTACGCTTTGGTGGGATGCGGCCTTGAGTCCATCCGAAACAGGGCCCAGCATCGTACCATTGGGCGTCGACGTCTATGCTTGTTTTAGCGACAGCCCAGGCAGACGGCGAACGGCATTATATTCCGTACTGTATCCTCCAAGACTGTCAATGATTGAATTTTCTCGAGCTGTGACTGCCACCTGCCACCCACTTCAGGTAAGAGTGTTTGCAAGGAGGGCTTGGGGTAGGCTATCCGTATTAACATGAAGATTATCAACATTGTAATAAACGGCAAACAAATAGTACGCGAACCCCCAAAATTCCAAGAAACGGAACCAGTAGCCATTACTGTATTACCGAAGCCAACTACGCGGTGCGTTTACTTTTACGAGGACCCTCCATTGGGGGCTCATACTGGTTGCTTCATCGCAGTTGAATTTTTCTTCTTGGCACGTAGACAGCTCGCAGACATCAACCTCAGAATGGAAACTTGGTATTGACAGAGACTAGTAATAAGAGTTTGAGCGACCAAGTCTCTGATAAGCAGACTATCTGTAGCGTTGCAGCCATTCAAGGTTATGCCATCATGAAATGGTGAGAGACCGACTCCTCTAAGCACAGTAGTCGTTTTCGCCCGCGCCAGCGTCGACACGGCTGCGTGTGCAAACTTGCTTAAACTGGACGTACCCATAGTACGGGCTACCGAGGCACAGGAAGTTGGCTTGGTTTCTGTTGTAGTCGTTGTTGCCAACGCCGCTGTCGGCAAAGGACTGTGGAATGATGGAGTCGCAGTTTCCTGTGGCATGATGCGTCAGCTATTGAAACGGTAGCAGGCCACTACGAGATGCACCCTTTGCATAGAGAGTGTAGCCGCAGTAGACAAGGCCGGGAGTGCAGTCTTTGGCAGCCGTGAAGCCCGCGAGGGTGAGGGTGGCAATGGATGCAATGGTCGACTTAAACATTGTCACAGAGTAGCTTAACTCGCAGGTAAAGTAAAGTTGAGAGGATAGAGATGAGTATGAGCTGCAGAGTAAGGATTGCTGAGAAGTAGAGAGATAATAGGCCTTTTATAGACATCTCAATCGCTACCGAGTTCGGCGCACCTAGTTCAAACACCCGTACATGTTGAAAAGAGGCGAGCGACATTTGATGCAAGGTGCTTATACAGCCCGCATGCATTATTCCTGGCAGAGTCATTCTGTTTTAATTGGCTTTGGCCCATAGTTGAACTATCCGAATAGACCTTCAGCTCGTCCTGCGTGCCTGTGTTCATCGGAGTTGTCCAAGCTGGCCAACCGATGAGTAACATCGTCACACCAGTGGCTGCATGAATCCTTCCGTAATGTTGAAATAACAGTAAAAGCTCAAGTAGACTATTACGGTACAAATGAGTAGTCAATAAAACTGCGTTCATGCAGTATGCAGGCTTGCGGAATGCAAGCCAAGAACGCAATTGAGGTAGTGTTTGCACCAGAAGCTATCACGTGGGCATCCGACTGCTTCCTCAACAGAATTCAGAACAATATCAATCAAAATCCGTTGATAACCTCCATGTAGTTTTCGAGTTTCTTTATTGGTAACCGATTCAACTTTTTGGGCGCCGCCATGTCCAACCTTTTCTCACAACTAAAAATACCATTGTTTTGCGCTGTGGCCGTCAGTAAGCTGCGGCATGAGGTACCCCTGCCCCCGATTGGTGATGCGCCACGCCAGCCAAAACTGGGATAGCCCTGCATCAAATTGTGCCTTAATATATGAGCTATGCCGCATATTGCATCCCAATACGGAACATCTTGCACCGTTTTGTTGTCTAAAGAGTTATTGCCTCGGTTGCCCTCCGCCCTACCTTCAGCGTAACTGTTGGGGGCTTTCCATCTTTCCATCACCAGAAAGCGAGTGCAGCAGACTCAGAATATTGCGAAGAATTACGATTGATTTGTATTACACTGACTAACATACACCAGGTAATGGCGCAGCGTCGCAACACAACCTCACAGCACCACCGCAGGTGAATCGTAGCGACTCTGGATTTTGCGAATCTACATTGTAACTCCATCCGGTCAAACAGGTACAGGTAAATAATCATGATTTCGTACATCTGACGCTTGAAACAAGCCACTTTCTCATCAAAACCGCCTTGTCTAGTCTGCTGCTGACACACTCTAGTAGTACACAGCAAACAGAGCCATGACAGTACCAAGAGTCCAAGCCGGGCTAAACGCGGAAGCTCCGCTTGATCCGCTGGGTGATGTGGCTGTCTGCGTGCTAGTTTTGGATGGCGCCGTGGTCGAGGAGCCCGATGCAGCTGAGCCAGTCGAGCTCGCCGAACCTCCTGAGCCGGTAGAGCTGGCCGAGCTTACTGAGCTGCCCGCAGAGGAGCTTCCGCCGCCTCCGCCGTTTCCGTTCTTGCAGTTGGACGTGGAAAAGTAGTCCTGAGTCTCATTAAAGGACTTGGTAAAGTCGCCGACAAAAGTTTCCGCAATGGACTGCAGCCCCTTGGGCACCTTGCTGATGGCAGACTTGACCAGCGCCTGGGCGCTCGTGTTGATGTCTCCGATTGCGTCGCGAACCGAGTCGCACTCGCCCGCCTTTTCCACGTCGCCCCGCTTGTCCTTCAGATCGTTGGTCAGCGTTTGGCCCTTGTTGTTGAGGTCGCGCAGGCTGCCCGACAGCGGCACCGCGTCGCTGGCCTGCAGATCGTCCAGGCCGTCGATTGTCTGCTTTCCGTTGTCGAGAGACGTGACGAGGGCGTTGGAGGCGTCGAGGACGGGCTTCTTGTCGCCGCCCGAGTACTTCTTCACGGCGTCGTCGAGATCGTCCACGGCGCTCGAGATGGAGTCGATGACTTTCTTGTAGGGGGCAGCGTCGCGCTTGACATCTGCGACGTCAATTGAGGCCGAGGCGATTGCCGCGAGGCCTATACTGAGAATTGCTGCGTACTTCATGATGATTTGCTCTTCTGCTGTTGCTGAGGTGAAAACAACAACATTTGGCCGTCGGAATCAATGTAGCCGAAGACTAGCTAGCGAGTTGACTTGTGGAGCAGATGGAAACCTGGGGTACTAGTTGATCTGGCCAATCATGACGTCATGAAGAGGACCACTGTAAAGAAAATTTCATAGAGTCTTGCATTGTTCTATTATCGGGCAAGACAGATCGATAGTGGTTGATTTATTGGTCGCGGATCTCCATATAAGCTGCAGCAAAGTTCAGATGGGTGATGGCTGTCAGAGCGGCAGATAGAATGTCTCCCACTACTTGAGCACAGCAGCCCTGTCAAGCTCGCAATAACCTTGTTGCCCTGTCGTTCATATAATTAGGGAGGTGGGCGCACAGCATAGTTTCGAGTTGATGATTGGTCGGCAAGGCTGCGACAAAGTATGGTTCATGGCTGACCGTCTGCCCGCGCCTGCAGCGGTTACGTGGCGCTGCGCTGCATTGCAGCCACTCCGGAACGGTCGCCAGACGGAGAAAGGTACCGAGTATGATGAGATTGAGTCGTGGCATGACAGCTTCGTGATGTCAACTTCTCCATAACTTACTGGGGACTGGTGGTGCTGATACTGTTTGATAGCTGGGGTTGACATCACACTCACATCACAGTTTCGTCGCTGGTTATCCACTTGCAGACGCTTTTTTTTTGCTCTGAGAACTATTTAAGAGATTCAGAGTCTTTGGTAGAAGAGTTCATTATTCCTACCTATCCAAATCTCCTTCATTGAAGCATTGATAAACAATAATGTCAGCATCAAAGAACGCCCACTCCGTCGCGTCTGAGCACGCCGAAGTCCACAGCCGAGTTCCCCCATCAGAACCTCTTACCACCAAGGGCGTACGTGATCCGAGAAACTACTGACAATAGTTTCAAGTACTAACTAGTTCATTCAGCATGCACCTGGTGTTTTGGTAGGAAACGACCGCGTGCCTGAGTTCAATGCCGAGTCGCACCCACCAGGCACGGCTCCCGCCAGCCGCACCTTTAAACCCAACCCCAACGACCAAATACCCGGTGGTTCTGAGGACGGCACCAGTGGCGCGAAAGCATCAGATACTATAGTAGGCGCTACATCTGCCGACGTGCATCAGGGTCTCGGTCACCCTGGTTCGGGACAGACCAGCCAAGAGTTTCACGGTGGCCACCGCAAGAAGGAAGGTCACTTTGCTGCTCCTGCCAACGGCAACATCGGCATGGAGGATTCTATTGGGTCGCGAAAGCTGGACATTGGCCGCGAAGGTCGTGGCAAGGCTTCTGAAAACTACCCGACCGCGGCAGACCGAGTTCCGGAATCTGCCGAGACTCTTGCCGCCGAGAGGCGCTGATCTATCGGAGATCCTTAACGCCTCTAAATCAATGAGGAAGTAAATATAGAAATTTAAACTTTTTTCCTCCACCAAACATTCACTTTGAAAATGTGTATGCGTTTCGTAACATTGAATTGTTTTGTGTGTTGATTTATCATGTACAGGTGGCTTTTGACGCCGTCTATATTTTATCTTCTATAAATTTTGCCAATTTAGTTGACATACTTGAAGGTCTCGCTGAAGGGCAGCTTGGGAGGCACAGTGTCGTTGTGGGCAGCAGGCTCGTCACCGTAGTTGAGGTGAGCACGGAGCTTGTAGCTGGCGGGGACATCGAGGAACTTCTTGAGGGCCTCCTCAACGGGGGGGATGCCGTTCATGTGCTGAAGGTTGGCGCCAACACCCTCGAGCTCAAGGGCGGTCCAGACGAGGATCTGGTTGATGCCGTTGGCGTGCTCGCCGAAGGAGTCGAACATGTGGGCGAAGGAGGCGTGGGTCTTCTTGGCCTCCTCGGTGACGTTGGTGTCCTCCCAGAAAACAACCTGCATCGTGAGTTTGTTAGCGAGACTTGCTCCATCCATGCCACGTCACGTCGCTGGGAGGTGGTGGTGGTGGTCTTTTTTTTAAACGTACCGAGCCGTAAGAGGCCTTGTGGGACTGCAGGATGCCGCTCATCTTCTCCCACACCGCCTCGCCGGCAGCCTTGAGGAGGGGCTCGGCAATGTTGATGACAATGTCCCAGAACTGGGTGTGCTTCTCGCCGGTGACGAGGGTGACGCGGACGGGCTGGGTGTTGTAGGAGGAGGGGGCAAAGGAGAGAACCTCCTGGACAATCTCCTTGACGCGCTCGTCGGAGACCTTGGAGGTGTTCTTGAGGCCGTAGACGGTGCGGCGGTACTTGGCGGCGGCGAGCCAGTCGTTGGTGGAGACCTTGGGGGCAGACATTTTGATGTTGATTGCGAGTAGAGTTGTGAGTAGAAAGAGGAGGATGTTGAACACTGTAGAATAACGAGGCATCTTTCTTTTTCGACCAGAGGGGTTCTGTGGTCCACTACTTATACCTCTGGAGCCTCAACGGCAAGCGCTTTGTAAATCAAAGGGTCTTGATCACAAATATCCCGCAGCTGCCACAGCTGCCGCTTTTTCTTGCATCAGCCATCAGGCCAACTCGATATCCCAGATCCAACTAACTTGGTGTCCGGCTGGTGCTAAATGGCCACTAATGGCGTGCCTGGCGCGCGGTTGGGTCCCTGAGCGGGGTTGGGCAGCTTTTGTCATGCTTCTGTAATCAGCAATGCGACTCCATTCTGCCCAATTATTAATTGTTACTAACTACATACGCTTCTGCATGGGGCTTACACGGTCTTAGTGCAGAGCAAACTGTGAGGGAGGTTCCACTGCAATACATGCAGACTGTGTCATTTTACCCATGTTCAACCCTTTTTCACCTTATTAGTTAGCTGTTAACCTGGTGAGCAACTTCGATCGCAGCCCATTCCTCTGCTGGGGCGCAACCCCGCAACCCCTCACCAGAGTCTCTTGCTTAGTTGTCATTGGTAAGCTGCGGAGTTTTTGGTCGCCGCCTGTTCGCCTACACCAGGCGTCGATCGAAAATCAACAACTGACTCGGCTCAACCCTGTTACGCACACATGTTGAAATTTCCATAGTAATCTCCGTAGTTGCCGTTTTGGGGACTGTGTGGTTGCCTCATTGGCTGCCACTATCCCCGGCGCTCTTCAGATGCTACCCTTGACACCGCGTAATTATATTCTCACTCCCAGTATACCGCTTGACCACGATTTGACATCGAAAAAGCGTTGAATTTTGTTCTTAGATGAGAGGAAAGTGGTATTGAACGTGAATGTGGTTTCATGTTCGCCACTTTCCGGCTTCATTTTGATGTGCATTGCCTAAGCTAGGGTTGCTAACGAGACCTGGCACTTCCCTAAAATGCCCAAGACACAAGAAACTGGTACGGCCGGGACAGACTTCACGAGCTCATTAATGAGGCAGTCAGATAAGAACAGCGGTGCAAATTACGCAGTGGCCACGCATACGATCTGAAGGCGCGCCATTCTTCTCACAAGTGTTGGCCGGCTACAGTAGAAATGCCTACGATGGCGAGCGCCCGCGCAAGGATTGACCCCATAAATCAATCACGATGCATCAGAGCACGTCGAGCTTTACCCCGCTCGAAATACATGGCAAATCGGGCTCAACCGTCCTTTGTGGTGATGCCTGCGCCGATAATGGCTGCTTTCAGCAGCGGCCAAGACCAAGCCTCAGCCTGATTGACGGGTACTGGAAGCGATTGCGCGTCTTGGAGGAGCTAGTCCGCCCGCCAGCTGCACATAAGTCTCCGACCGAAAGTAAAGTGAAATTTACAAATTCTCCTCCATCACGCTTCGATCAACTCTTGATTCTAAGCTCCATTGAACTCGATGCATATCGCAACCCTTGCTTTTGGCGCGCTGGCCTGTGGCGCCACGGGCCAGCTTCTTGTCCCTTTCGGTCCCTTTGGTAGCCGCATCAAAGAGGCAGGCTCGTCAGGCCACAATCATCGTATCAATATTGGCTCTCAATCGCAGCGGCCCTTGACCAAACACATCACTAAGCCCGCCCTCCAGTCGGTTGACCTTGGTGCCTACAAACACGGCCAACACACGCTCGTGGAACAAGCTGGCTCTGCGTGCAAATCGTATGGCGAGAAGCAGTGGACAGGCACCATCGACGTGACTGACACCCGCCGTCTCTTCTTCTGGGCATTCGAAAGCCGCAATGATCCGGCGAATGACCCAGTCATCTTTTGGATGAATGGAGGGCCTGGTGGCTCATCTATGATAGGCGCATTTACCGAGATGGGGGCATGCATGCTGCGCCATGGAGATGATATTCCCGAGCCTAATCCATGGTCTTGGAATAATAATGCCACGGTCGTGTTTCTCGACCAGCCTGCCGGTGTCGGATTTTCGAGTGTTGCGGAAGGCGGTAAATTACCTAGCGGAGACATGGACGGCGCAGAAGATTTCCAAGAGTTCCTCACCATATTCTTTCGCGACGTTTTCCCGTCAAAAGCACATCTTCCTATTCACATTGCGGCTGAATCGTATGGCGGTCATTACGGACCAACTTATGTTCACCACATCTTGGAGTCTCGTCGCTACGGTGCACCAACCGCATTCTGGGGTAATATTACATCAATGATCCTGATTGATGCTGTGATTGATTTTGCCGGGCCAGCGGCCGGATCATACCACCTGTTTTGCAAGGATGAACGCGGGGCAGGCATTCTAACTGAAGCGCAATGCGAGATCATGCTCGCATCTATGCCTGAACACGAGAGACTTGCGAGGCAATGCGAACAAACCCTGGATGCCAATGTCTGTCTCGCCATGATGATTTCGGGAATCGATCTCGGCATATTTTATCATGAATTAGTCTACAAAGGAGAGCGCAACCCATATCACAGTAAGTCTACGATGCAAATCTCCGTGCAGCTGCTAATTGCCTCCAGTATATCGCCCATGCACAAGTTACCCGCTCTGTCCAAACCCAGAGATGGGCAACCTCACGGAGTATCTCAATCGCGAAAAAGTGAAGAAGGAACTCAAGTTCCCGAAGTCCTTTACGTTCCATGACATCAACTGGGATATCAACAGCGCCTACGTCGAATCCGGCTCCGCGTACGCCCCTACTACACCAAAGGTAGCCGATATTTTGGATGCTTACAAAACACCCAAAGTTGTCGACGACGGCAAGAGTATCGGTGACATTCGAGTCATGGCGCTGAATGGAAATCTAGATGCGGGCATCAACACCCACGGCAATATTGCTCAGTATGAGCGCATACTGTGGAGCCGCATGGGCGAATATCAAGCCGCGGACTGGCATGATCTCAAAGAAGAGGAGGTGCATGGGACCGGATCGTGGAAGGGTACCAAAGATGGAAGACTTGTTTTCATGGCCGTCGATGATGCCGGCCACATGGTGCCAGGCGATATTCCCGAGACTAGCTACCATATCCTACAGCGATGGCTGCACAACGGTTGGCGATGAAGGGACAATCACTACTAGTGAAATTATAGCTCGAGTAATATACACTAATGATGTGTCAAAGTGCAAAAATGGGCTGCCCCCGACCTTACCCCGGATTTTGCAACGGTCGCGCCTATGCCAGCGGAATGGCGGCGCAACTTTTGGCACGCGATGGCCCGCGCTCTCCACTGTAACAATGGCGGCGTTCGCCACAAGTCAGCTCATTTGTTAGACAGCGCCTCCTCTATAGACTGGAAAAATTTGAGGAGTGTGCCGCGGTATAAATATGTCTGCGACGAAGCATTTTCGTCTGATGTATTGAGTTTCGTCCAAACTTGTACACTCCGTCTCTGGCCGCAGGCTTACGCTCGATATGGAGGCCCTCTGGAAGCACGTCGTCGCCACCTACAACCCGCATGTCATTGACATTGTCGGCAGCCAGCTGGTTCAGATTGTATTCTGGTGGCTGCCCTCGCTCGTATACATCTTTCTCGACACCGTTGCGCCCAAGTTCTCGGCCGCGCACAAGATTCAGCCGGCGCCGAAGCAGCCCACCCGGGACGACATTGTCCACGCGGCTGCCGTCTCGCTGCGCAACCAAGCCATCATCCTCGCCCTGCAGGTCGCCGGTGCGATCCTGGCCTCGTCCTCGGGCCAGCCGCCCGCGTTTCGCGTGACGGGCGACTTTCCGCCTCTGACCGAAGTCGCGCGCGACTTTGCCATCAGCGCGCTCGCCCGCGAGGCGCTCTTCTACTACGCGCATCGCCTGTTCCACTGGCGGCCGCTGTACCAACGCATACACAAGATGCACCACAAGTTCACCGCGCCGGTGGCCTTTGCGTCGCAATACGCGCATCCTCTGGAGCACGTGCTGGCGAACACGCTGCCCATCGTGTTGCCCCCGGTTCTGCTGCGCTCGCACGTCTTGACGCTGTGGGCGTTCCTGGCGTTCCAGCTGGTCGAAACGGCGACGGTGCACAGTGGCTATGACTTTTTCCACGGCCTGGCGAGGAAACATGACAGGCATCATGAGCGCTTCAATGTGTATTTTGGCGGCATCGGATTCCTGGATTGGTTTCACGGGACAGACGAGCCGGATCTTGCAGATAAGAAGAAGAAACAATAGTTTAACGCATAAGAGGGAGAAAGGCCTTATTGTATAGCATTCTCCTTTGAACGGTGCTGGGCGGAGATTTAGTTTTGGCTGGCCCGTCTTCCGCAGCAGGGGAGCCTGTCGGCAGTCTCACGCAGTGCTGCATGTTTCTTTTTCAAGAGTACACAATGGGTTAGTATGGTCCACCGCTCAAGAAAACTGCTGCATCTTGTCTTGAAATCCGACGAGAAGGGAAGATGTAAACCACCATTGACGAAATACCAAGAAACCACCATCTAATATAATAACATTGCAAAGAAACAGTCTCACTTCCGTGCAACAGACGTTGAGCTTACTGTCGCCTGGTGGGGGGTGTCTCGGAGAAATCGCTACTCACGGCGGATCTCGGAACATGCTACTAGTTCATTTAAGAGTAAAGCTGTACAATTAATAAATAACCCTTGACCGGTGATATTTCCAAACTAAATTCCGTCCAATGCTGTACGCGAGCCCCTGTGGCCCGTCGGGACTTCGGCAAGTCGGGCGCTTAATGCTGGTCGGGGATTCGCCCGGGATAAGTGGGCTACCCGGGCATCTGTAGGCAGCGTCCGGGGTCTTTGGGGCTGTGCTGACCAGCACCAGGCCAGATGGAGGCTTGGTCTCACAGCTAGCTCCCTGTATTCTCGGTTGCGTGGGCAAGTGAAGGCCGAATGTGATGAGATGTGAGGTGGAGCTTGCCTTGCATCGGGCGGCTGCAGAGTACACGATACCAGGGTGCTAGTAATGTGTGTGGGCAGTGCGGTAGGATTATTGATAAGGCTGGTTCCGCCGTGTGACTAGAGTTGAGCTCTGGCTGCTCTCCGTCTTCTCTCTCTTCTGAGGACTCGCTGGACGAGTTATAGAAATTTCGTTTACAGCCGCTGGATTCAACTTGTACACTAGTCAAACAATAAATCCGTACCAATTGCTCTGGTTGACAGCAGCACCGACCGACCATGATACCCTTTTCGACTGGCACCAGCTTTTTTACGGCAGCGGCAGCACTCGACCTGGCCACTTTTTTCGTCCTCGCTTTTGTATCAGTATTGCAATTCTGTTTCGTTCGCCGACATGGTGATGAAGCGCGAACTTGGGTCAAATGGGCTCGGTGGTCGCTTGCCACCCTTACCTTGTATGTATCGACGAAGAGCATCACACACGACATGAATGTACAGATCTGACTTTGGCACCATCAGCACCATGTTTGTCCTGTGCGCAAAGCTAGTAATTGCCACGGTGTACAGCCGCTTCACAGACCGTGGCATCGAATTTTTCGAGTCGGAAAAGATAGGTCTCTCTCAAGCTCGAGGTTTCCTCGATAGCATCTGGTGGTTGACCGAGGCCGTGGTCCGCGTCCTCCTGCTGGTAACATTTACCATGCTCGGCGCCGGCATCGTCATGGCGCGTTCGGGCGGAGCAGCTCAGCCTGGCTGGACCAAGATGCCAACTTTGGCATGGGGAGCTGGCGGCGTGACGCTGGTGCTCGCAGTGGCCTTGTTTGGTGTGCGCTGCTACTTCTGGGCGCACATTTACGATGATCCAAACCAAGAGCTCCTATACAGCCGCAGCCTGAGAAACCACGACAGTGGAGGAAAACCCGACTTCGACATGATCAACCAAACGACAATCTACATGGACTTTACGCTTCACTGCATCTGGCTGTTCTTGTCGCTGCTTGTTCTTGCCTTGGCGATCCGGACACGCCTGCTGAGCCGGTCGGCGCCTCACACCAAAACGGTAAGAAAATTTGCTGATGGAACACTGTTGAGAGATAAACTCGCTAACTGTTATCACTTTTTCCAGGCTTCTACCTATTTTCTGGTTTGCGCTGTCCTGTTTGTGATCCAACCGCTGTATAATGTCATCATCTACATCATCTTCAACCTCGGTCTTTACATTGTGGCAAACTTTGAGCCCACCATTGTCACTGATGTCATCCTCCGCATGTGGCCATATGCTTCCATTCTTATCCTTTTGTTTGTGCTCGGACGCAAGAAGATTGGCGGCGTGTGGTCGACGCAGCAACCGTTCCAGACCAAAGAAGCCGCTGCTGGCGAAACGGTGTACCAGACGCCATGGGGATACCAGGTCACGCACCAGGCGACGCCTCAGCAAGCTCCTCCTCAGGATGCGCAGACGCAACTCAATAACTACTACGCGCAGTCTCAGAACGGAGCACCGACGATGCAATACCAGCAGCATCAGCATCAGCAGCAGTCCCACTACAGCTGAGCTGGTCGAGGAGATGGTCACAATGGCGAATAGGGTTATGAAGACGGGATATGCATAATGAGAATGATTACTTGGGCCCATAGCGAGTTTGATTTGTGGATTATCTCTTAATACTGCCAAGTTTGGAAAAGAAACCCTGCAGTTCTCAATGAGGTTCATTAGTGTTGTCCAACATAAATGCTGCTAACCTTGGATCGTAATTGTCAATACCCAGATTGCATGTAAAATGTAGTGCTATGTTGCATAGAGGTATCTATAAAATCTCAATCAAGGCAAGACCGTTTGTGTTACTCAAGTACTGGCCTCGCCATTACTGCCACCGCCAGCAACGCTTTCCGTGTCTGTATCGTTACCGCCATGGCTCTTTTCAAGTCTGCGCGCTTCCGCAGCTCTTTTCAAGTCTGCGCGCTTCCGCAGCTCTTTTCAAGTCTGCGCGCTTCCGCAGCTCTTTTCAAGTCTGCGCGCTTCCGCAGCTCTTTTCAAGTCTGCGCGCTTCCGCAGCGCGCTTCCGCAGCGCGCTTCCCCTCTTCGCTGAACAGTTTGACTACACCAGGATAGTTCCTTGCCACAGCGATATCGATCGGCGTTCGCAGCTCGTTATTTTCCCGATGCGGATCCACACCGAGATCCATGAGCGCCTCGAAGAGTTTCGTGATCATATCCACCTCCCTGTGCTCCCCATTGCACCTTTTCGAATTACGGGCCGTTCAGCTGCGACGTGCAAGAGATTTCTCCCCTTGCCATCGATCTGATCTAACGGAGCACCTAGACTTAGAACAAACTGCAGTGCATCGGCGTACACAGATTCCGTACCCTTTGGATATCCGGAACGGTAATGACGAGCTGTTTCCGGAAAGGGGGCTCCAATCGCAGCAGCTGTGACAGACTCGCCCGCATTGTTGACCGCATTTATATCAACTAGTTTTAACAGATCTTGAAATAATGCTCTGGCTTCGACGGAGTCTTCTTTCTCATTCCCGACAAGCGACCGTGCGAGTCGATGCAACGAGGACGCGCCGTCAGTGGGATCCGGCATGTCCACATCAGCGCCTGACGCCATTAAATGACGGATGACAAAGTCTAGCGACCGGTGCTCACAAGAAAATGCTTCAAGGGCAAGATGAATGGGGAGCCGCCCGTCATTATCCACGGCCTGTATGGTGGAAAGGTCTCTTGCAACCAGCGCCTTGAATGCTTCGCGTTCAGCATCGTCTAATGGGCGAGTGTGAGTACAGAGCCAATGCAGCGCCGTCCTTCCTCGGTCATCCTTTAATGTGACATCGGCACCCATATCTAGTAAGGCTTGTATGGCATCCGCTACGATAATCGGGGTAGGCTGGTCGGTGGAAGAGCGGCTGTATTTTTTACGCTGACAGATAGCAGGTGTCGGCTTGCACGCTTGAATGAGAAGCGTGCGGCCACCAGCACCT
The DNA here is from genome assembly GCA_029218145.1 of Aphanocladium album. NCBI lineage: Eukaryota > Fungi > Ascomycota > Sordariomycetes > Hypocreales > Aphanocladium > Aphanocladium album. The sequence continues at coordinate 17,119 of JARDXD010000770.1, forward strand.
TTCCTGTCGACATTCTCCGCTTTCAGAGAGGAAACACATGCCATGAACTGTCCACGGTCTTCCAAAATTCTCTGCAAGACAAAACTGCCGTCAGGGTACGTCGCGTAAGGATCAGCGCCGCGAGAAAGCAACAGTTCAGTCATGCGCACTTGGCGGGCTCGCCAATTTTTCAATGAATTTGAGTGAGTTGGCGGGCGAGCAGCTTCTTGCAAAGCATAACGGCAGTTGAAATGAGAATGACTACCATCAAATCTTGCTTCATCGAAGTGGTCGATATACTCGTGGTGGGCTGTTTTGTTGTGAGGTTCTTCATTGGGATCCCAACCGGCATCGAGGAGCACCTTTGCTGCATCTGGAAGCATCCACATTCGTACGATGCGTGGCAAGGTGCCACGGCTGCGCGTCCTGTCCACTCCAGCAGAAAGCAGGAGCGCGACGGCCTCGGGTTCCTTGACTAGGTCCATGGCAAAAGTGTTGACTGCGCAAGCCTGCGATTCTAGCCAGTCCCAATCACCAGGCTGTCGTTCGGTACGTGCATTCGCGTCGGCGCCGTGGGCCACGAGAATGCGTGCTGCTTCGACGTTCCACGGGCCCGGCACGCGATTCTGGTTGAGGGCGACCAAAAGCGGCGTCAGTCCATCGGGCGTGCGAGCTTCCACGTTTGCGCCTTTGGCGAGAAGATACCTCATGGCTTCGAGATGCCAAGATGACTGGCCTCGAGCAAGAATGTGTAGAGGTGTCTCCGCACCACTGCTTCTATGCGCATGTCGAGCGTCTATATTGACCCCAATCTCATCCACAAGCCACTCGACAATATCCATGGATGGTGCTTTATTTGCACAGGCTACTCCAAGTAACGTCACGTCCAACGTTACTGCCATCTTGTTGTAGGTAACAGTTTTCTTCTTGTTGTATCGGCGAACACCATCGATAAAGTATTTGAGCAAGTGCTGAAGGCGAATTTGCACCAGATACTGCAAGGCATCCGGGTGTCGGCTCGATATGTTTGGCAAGTTTCCGCCTTGATCGTAATAATCCTTAATGGTGTCAAAGTCAAGCCCCTGAATGGCCTGTCGGAAAATGTCGAATTCCGTTACATTGCCCTGATCGCTCTTTGGAAGATCAGAAAAGGTTTCAGGACCAAGAATCCAGAACATGGGATCGTCTGGCAAAGGGCCAACGGCAGCCCAGCGGGTAGGAGCCAGGCAAGAGTACCAGTTTCTCTTTTTCTTGGCCAAATCAGCCTCAGACAAAAGGGACAGCTCATCGTCTAGCTTCTTTTTCATTTCGCGTGCGACGGCTAGAGCCTTGTCTTTATCTGTACCCAAGATGAACATCGAGGAGCTGTAATGCTGATCTTGTGCCCTGGCTCCGCACGCCAACAGCTCCCGAACCACTTCCCAACGCTTTGATAGAACTGATAGATCAAGTGGCGTTGCTTCAACTGGCTCGGTGCGTCCTTGGAGACGAAGTGAACGGTGGAATGAAGGTTGGCACCTTTTTCATAAAGTATTCGTACAATTTCGCTTGCCCGAATATTATCGCCGCCATTTTTCTTAGATGGAATGAATTCAGACAATCGATGGAGAGGTGTAAAACCGTCGGCATCCACAAGTGGTGCATCAGCGCCGCCTCTCAACAGTACCGATACTGTGTCAGCGGATCCAGCCCGGCAGGCGAGGTGCAGCGGTGGCAGGCCGCCTCCTAGAGAGTTGATGTCTTGCAGAAGTGCATCTTTTGATCGATATTGTGAGAGTAAAAAATGTACCAATTCGGCTTTGCCTTCTCGCGCTGCACAATGTAGCGGTAGTGTACCATCGTTAGACCTGATAAACGGATCACCTCCTTTTTGTAGTAGATCGCGGTAGAAATTTTCCCGGCTCCTAACGAAGTTGTGCAGCGGCGTTATACCATCAACATCTCTCTCGTTAACATCAAGCGACTGAAAATGGGGACTTTGAAACACCACCTTAGCATGACGCTCAGATGCAACGTGTAGCGCTGATTGACCTTGGTGATTTTTTGCCACAGGATCCGCCCCAGCTGCAACAACGAGATCAAGAGCTGCTTCAACCTGATAAGAAGCATCAACTTGACTGACGAGCTCATGAACAATCGTATTTCCTTTGTCATCCACGGAAAAGGGGGAGGAGTTCACTTGCAATAGATACTCAAGCCACTCAAGAGACGGACTCCATCGTAATGCCTTTTGAAACAGCGATTTGCCATCAGCCCCAAGAATGTTGGGATCAGCTCCGACTTGAAATAAACTTTCGAAATGCTGAATTTTCGTCCAGTGTTGAGTCAGCAAGAAATGCAGAACCGGTTCGTTAGCCTGATTTTGTATGTCAAGTCGCATGCCACTGCGAACCAGCAGCTCGAGTATTTCGTCACTCTGCACATTGTCGGCAGAATTGCGACGGCGGGATGGCGAAGAGCTACTGCCAGCATAACAAAAAATTGGAGCATTGCCTTTTTTGTTCAGCTTGTTTGGATCTGCCACTTTCAGTAGCCTTTCGACAAGCGGTATATAACAAGGATTACCTAAAGCCTCAATATTGCGCATGAGACAGTGGAAAACGTTGTTGCCCTCGCAGTCAGTTGCGCATGGATCAGCTCCAAGGTCCAGAAATTTGTGCAGAGACGCGACAATGTCTTCCGCATTATCATCTGTATCTGATTCGTATGCAAGCTTATTCACCAGGCTCAGGAATGGAGATTGACCAAAAGAGTTCCTTCGATCTATATCAGCGCCGTTATTGGCCAATAGCTCGATAAGCACCGTCCTTCCAGGCTTGATCAAATGTAACGGCGTGCTACCGGACTCGGTAGCAGCGTTCGGGTCAGCCCCGGCTTTCAGCAGCGCATTACATACGACATATGCTCCCATGCCAAGTCTCAAGAATTCTTTCTCTCTGCCCACAGCAAGGTGCAGGGGGGTATGACCATCTCCAGCCCCGCCAGCGCCACGGTCCATCGGTGCCTCGATGTCTGCGCCTGCGTCTACTAAAGCCTGCACTAGGTCGTAAGCATCCTCCGCCTCGCTTTCAAGCCAGAGGCTGACGTTTCTGTAAGGCAGCCCGGCGAATGCATGGAGCACTGTAGGTTGGCCTGGTTGTCGTTTCATGGGATCGGCTCCATGTTTAAGCAGAACCTTGGCCATGTCTAGCTTCTTCCATAAGACTGCAGCATAAAGCTTTGTGTGCTTATATTCGTCGAAACAGTGATAATCCTGAAACGGTGGACATGAATTTATATCGATAAGCCCAGTATTCAAGATTGCATCAAGGACTTCGGGAGTTTCTGCCTGATGGAAGCACTTGACAGTTTCCTCCGCAGGCATGAAAGGAATAAACTGAAGGGCAATATTTGAATTCCGCCCGGATATAGCCATTGAAAAAGCGGTTTTGCGATTTTTCTGGGCTTCCGCCTCATCATAATGCACATTACCGCGACGATATTTGTCCCATACTTTGTACACAGGTGCAGTTTTAATCAGCGGGTCAATACCAGCCCTCAGCAGATGCTCCACCACATCTGCCTTGTCACTTTTAACCGCACAGTGTAAAACGGTGTAACCATCAGACCTGGTTGCTATCGGGTCGGCGCCCTTAGACAGTAGAAACTCAACGATGTCAACACGTCCGACTGTAGCAGCAAGGATGAGTGGTGTGCTCACATGCGGATCCTGACTGTGTAGCAGGAGCGGATTGACCTTGACAATATGTCGAAGGACGAAAAGTGGGATAACGGTGTCGATGAGCAGGTGCATGGCATTTATTGACGAAGTCAAGTTATCATGCCATTTGAGCAAAGCCCATGTCTCAAATGCGGCGTTTTTGGGTAGAAAATAGACATCCAACGCCGCAAGCCCGCGGCTATCTGTCTCAATGCCGCTCTTCTGGAAGTGGAAGCCCAAATTCTCGGTTGCATATGCCACCAAAGGATGGCTCAACCGCAGATGCGTGCGTCTCTCGACTCGTGCATTTCTTTCCGAGTCATCATAGTCGTACTCCTCGTAATCTCGCTCGCACGTTTCGTAAGCGGACATATCAAAGTGCGGACAGGTACTCAAGTACTCGAGACATAGTGCGGCAAGCATGTCGTGAGCCTGGGAATTCTCCAGAACAGGAAATGCACCAGGGGCTTCACTTCTTCTACTGTCGTGGAGGAATTCTGTGAAAGAGTGATGGATGACACTGACAGTCTCATCTTCAAGAAGTTCCAGTAACCGTCCACAGCTCGCGCGCACCAGCTCCTTGCCTCTGCGTAGGTCGACATTAAGCATTTGTGCAACAAGTGAACCCAACTCGATCAGTCTTAAAGGACGATTGGAATGAGTCACACAAGTAAGAATCTTTGCTTGATGATCTGCCGACACACCACTGCGATGAGCGTGCTCCTTGAGCATCTCCTCGTAAACCTGACGAAGTGATCGCGGCAGTTGGTCTAGGCTGTTGGGGAGCGTTTCGTCGGTTATATGCCCTTCCTGAAGACCTTGTGCTAGGTTGTCGGTGACCAAACGAGCGTGAAGAAACAAACCGCTCGCTCTTTCACAAATGGCCTGTCGCACCAGTTCGCTTCGATCATCACTTAGACGAGGCTCGAGAGATGCCATTCGAGCGTCTATATAGCGGGCAACATCTGGGGATAGGAGAACAGGGTCAAGCTTAAGCTGAAAGACTGCCTTTCCGTGAAGTGCCTGCTCAATCTTGGGTAGAGGCCTACCGGTGAACATGACTTTGACGGCCTCTGGGTTTGCTGATCCGAGAGCTATAAGCCTTTCCATCATAATGGGAAAGTCGGCATCGTCCATTTCGTCCAAGGCATCCACGATGCAGAATACTTGCTGCTTGACGCTTCCCTCAACGAGAGTCTTGAAGATGACGGACCAGAGAGCATCAATACCGACGCTCTCCACCGAATCGAGCTGAGAGAGCTCCGCAAGCTGTTTGACTAGGGCATCGCTATGCGGCAGCAGCTGCGCGGCAAAGTCGCGCGCCAGGTATTTTGCCGCATGATTCTTCTCGACAATCTGACGGAAGAAGAAGAAGAGGACCGTGTTGCCTGCGGACTGGAGCTGGTCGATGGTGCTGGCAGAAAACACCGATTTGCCGCTGCGGGCAACGCCACGGACGTGCAGGCAAGAGGCACCGTGGGCCGACGCTGGCGCGATTTGGTGGTAGCCAGAGTCGGTATCTGCGCCCGGATCGCCACTGGTGTCTTGGCTGCGCCAGGAGCGGAAGATGGGCGATTCCTGGACCCATTTTGCGGTACCGGGCAGGTATGCGTGCAGATGCTTCATGTATTCATTGCCAGGTGAGAGGTAGTCGGTAGGGTCTAACCAGCTCAGGACCTTCTGTCGCTGGCGTTGCAGCGTCTCGTTGGCCGCGTTGGCCGCGGCGGGCACCATGCCGCGCTCAACCAGAGTAAAATCGTCACCAGCTTCCGCCATTGTTGCTGGCAGAGCTGTGTTGTGAATTGCAGAGTATCAAGTATCGGTGTTACTGGAGCTGTCCGTACCTGATGGCGACTATTTTCAGACTATATAACATGCTCCTCGAGGTTTGCTGCCTACGAGTATGTGTCATTCCGTAGGATCCTTTCTGTGGGTGGCCGCCAGCCTCCAAGGCAACAGCTCACGTTAGTATGTTGAAGTTTTCGAGCCGTATGGGGCCAGCTACTGGCCAGCCTTGTCCTGCATCGTAGCCGTGTGCGGCTCTGGATAATAATAAACTAATGAACCAGTACAGATATTCACCCATGTTGAGTGATGAAACACAACGCGGAATCTGACCATTCAATTGTCCCTGTTTTTGACTAGTTTGAAGTATTGCATAGTACAGCGACGCCAAGTAACTATGAATTGCACGTTGATTAATAAGAAATGTTTTAAAGCATGCTATTCCGTGTTGGACAGGTACTCTTTGAAGAAGTTTCATTACAGCTGATACGCCGATATAAAAGGTTTCTTTCTTGTAGGGGGTCATTGGCGGACAAGCTAATACGTCTTGCCCGTTTTCAACGCATTGCGAGCTGTGTTGACAGATTGAGCTGCAGTTGGAAATGTCGTCACTGGAAGACGGGAGGAAATTAAAGAAGCAAAAATAGCACGCTAGACCGACCTTAGCCTAATGTCCGGGCGCTGAACCTCGTATCGGCAGCGCAGCTTATTATCGTCCTAGCGCGAGCTTCCAGCGACTGTGAGTGGCCATTGGAGAAGGCTACAGGCCACTGCTATGCCGAGTTGGGCGTTGGCGATTGTTGTGCTTGCGTGTCACCGTCTGGATGGTGGAGATTAGTGCCACTTGCTGGAGTGAGAGGTGCTCGCCGTCCCTGTCGTGAGAGTGCGTATTTGAGGTGATGATGAATAGGCGACGCATTGAGGGTTTCCTGGATTCTAGAAGAGAAGCCGTAGCCTCCATGTCTCATATGCTGCCGATAAGTCAATCTCGTCGTGCGATGGACTGGTAGACACGTATTTGGGAAAACGTGCTCTTTCTTTTATGCAGCCACAGTGTCAAGCCACAGTGGCTACTAATATACATGGGCGCCCGTTTGGTGCGCCACAACGGCATGAAGCAACAGCACAGCCACTTACACGGTAAAAGACGCACTTGTATGAATCTCGCGTTTCTCAACAGAGAAAGGAAAACAAAGCTTCAGTCGACTACACGGAAACACGGCAAAGCAAGCAAACTCATTCACCAGTGCACCACACCACTTCAACCAGCTGGCTGGTGGGGGTCTGCACGAATCCTGCCGCCAAGAGAATTACTGGAGCCGGCCCCTCTCTGCAGAGGATCTCTACAGGGGTTTCTAGTGGACGGACGGCGGAATGGCGCAGCCTTTTTGCACCATTTGGCGTGCTGTCACAGGGGAAAGAGGAGGCGCAAGGGGGAGAGGTGCAGCGGGTGCAACCAACTGTACGTATAGGGCCTCAAATGGCCTGTAGCACATACTGGTAGCACCCGCTGGAGCCCTCGAGGCGCAGCAGAGTCACTTCCTGAGCGGGCGTGACAGTCAAACAAACAGTGAACAATGAAGCCGAAAAGCCCTGCCAGGTGTGGCTGGCGGCCCGCCTGCCCAGGTATTTGATTAACCGGCCACCTGCTACTAGGTACCTTGGGGGCTCGCCAAGATGTCGCCGCCGCCAGCCAGCCTGATTTCCCCCATCTCGCTCGCTCGCGATTACCACCCAGGCAAATCTCGGCTTCACAAACTCGCACAAACTCTTGCATCAATTAAATTCGATATTCATCTCTTTGCGATTCCTTTTCTATCAAACTCCCCAACCCAAACGACCTGGACTCGCCAACTCGCATCCCAACTTGTACTCCACCATCGCCCACACCCACCACACCCACCAACTGCCATCCTCAGCCTAGCCCCAGTTTGGCCCGTTGGCTTGGGAAAGCCTTGCCAGTCGAGCCACTCCTGTTCCTCGTCTCTGTCACTGGCTGTTCTCCTCTTCATCTCTTTATTCAACCCATCCTCGAACCGACGTTCCAGTCTTGCTTCTGCCTCCAACCGCCCACGGGCCGGCTCGTGACCGCAAACATCTCGAAATCGCCCTGCCACCAGCGCGCAAACTTCACACGGGTTGCCCCCAAACGCCCTGCAGCACGATAATGTGATTCGACGCAGGCCGTTTGCGCACCGGTCTGCATCGAAAACATGTCCGTCAGCGGCTATGAAATCTTTCACTTCGTGACCGACGCGGTCCTCTTCATCACCCTCATCGCCTCCATATGCTTCACCATCTGTGCCATGATCCGGCTGCATCGTCGTCGCGACCCGGCACGCAGAGTCTTTTCTTGGGTCAAAATCGCATGGCTCATGTTCACAATGTAAGCCATTCTACGCTGCGACGCCCAGCAGCCGCACTCTGCCCATCTTCTGCTGACGCTGCTGCCTCGAAAGTGCCGTATTTACTAGCTTGCTCGAAATCGTCACCGTCACCATCACCTCTCGCTTCTACCAGTCCGCCTACTATTCCGGCGCCCCCATTCAAGATGACGACGTCGACTTGGTTGCTCGCCTGTCATCCGGTGCCAGCGCCCTGGCCGTACTATTCAACATCTTTGCCGAGGTGCTCATCTATCTGACCCTCGCCAGCATGATTCGATGCATTCGCCTTGCTGGCCCAGCAGACGACAAGCACACTCGTCGCCACAAATGGTCCCGCTATGCCACCTACGGCATTTCTTTCATCATTACCATCATGTCTCTCGCCGTCTTCAGCGTCGCCCTCTATTACGTTGTCTTGTCGGAAATCACTTCATCTAGCGATGGTATTGCTTGGAATAGATACTACAACAGCTACTTGTCCTCTGCCATGATCATGTCCTTTGTTTGCCAAGGAACCATGATTGTCCTCGCAATATCTATGCTCATCCGCGCTTGCATCCTAAGGCGCAAGCTTCGCACCATCAAGTCGCTGCGAAAACCTTTGCGCTATCTGATTGCTTGCTGCAGCATGTGGTTCCTGCGTGCTCTCTACGACATTTATGCTATTCTGTTCGACATTCTCGTCCCTGGCTATTTCCGGGCTTCGACCGACAACGGTAGCAGCTTCAACGAAATCTTGGGCGTCGTTTTCCTGACTTGGCCCGTCTTTATCACCCTCGTTGTGCTGTACTACCTCGGCCTGGATAAGAAAGCCGGCCTCTCGTCCACCGCCAGTCCGCTACTCACGCAAGATGTGGAAAGCCAGGCAGCATCGTCCGAGTTTCTCTCGTCCGAGCAGCCGACCGTTACACCGACCGTTACTCCCATGACTGAGCGTAGCATTGCCCCAGTCTTGACACCTATTACCCAACAAGCCGAAAGCTTGTTCGCCTGGGATGGTGACGCCGATGCCCCTCCCGAATATTCACCACCGGCTGAGCAACAAGCTGGTGCTTCTGTTCTGGCTTCCATTTCTGCCCCCATCATCAGACGCCCTCTTCCACCCTCTGCTGCGCATCTTGCAGAGGAAACAGCCCGACGATCCGACGAAGTATCTCACGCGTCTTCCGATCCACATGAACATGTCATGCAGAGACCTACCGCCGCCTCGATAGAGAGTGCACGACATTTCCATTCGGTAACCGATCGCAGCAGCTCGGAAGAACAAAGTCTTCACCTTACCACGACACACGCAACAGACGATGATCTTGCGGGCCTCTATCATCAGGCCGATGGTCGGGCTCCGCTGTCTGAGTCATTGAGTCCTTTGCCATCTCACGACGAGGCCATGGGCTTATACCACCAAGCAGATGGCCGACCCCCAGTATCCATCGCCAATGATCCTGAGCCATTGCCATCGCACGAGGAGACTATGGGTCTGTACCACCAAGCAGATGGCCGACCTCCCGGAACGAGCGGCGTGGTCCTACCAGATGAGACGAATGTCGCCCTATTCCAGCCATCCCTCGATGGTCCCGCCACCGTGGCTACTCCTCCTTCACACGATGAAGCAATGGGCCTGTACCACCAAGCGGACGGAAGAGTGCCCGAGTCGGAAGCTGTAACATACCCCGAGAAGGAGAAAAAGGAAAAGAGCTAATTAAACACACTGATACCTGGAGTTTTGAGCCGGAATTTGCATTTTAAGAATCGAGATTGGCAGGGTGGTGGTTTCTTTGCACCATTTTGAACATGGTTTTCTGCATTATTCGATATTGAGAATTAGGCGCTTCGATTAAAGACGCATACAATGCGCACTGGGACTGCATGTTTTGTATATATAGCTTTGAGCTGTCATTATTACGACCTTCTTTACAAAATTCTTCTATTTCTATATCCGTTGTACAAATACATGATATAAGTGTACACCTCTATAACCATGCGATTGCTTTAATCGACATGGACGAATGCGTGAGATGAATGTACTCCTCTGTAACCATGCGATCGATTTAACCAACCTCGGAGAACTCCTCAGGCACCACATACTCACCGAGCTCGTTTTCCGTACCAGCCACGAATCTAACCTGTTAGTACTCGACATCGTCACCCAATGACAGTGCGACTCACTTTGTATGACTGCCTCTGGCTGCCAACTGGCCCTTGCTGTTGAAGAAGTGCACCGTTGTATACGCCAACGTCTTGCCGACTATCACCACGACGTTGTTAGCAGCATCACGCAAGCGGCTTGGCACACAGTTGACTTACTCTTGTCGCAGACGGCCACGCCCTTGAGCAAATCGCCAGGTGTTCCGCCGGGGTTCAAATAGCTGACTGAAAGAAAATTAGACATGGCATCTTGCATGGACCTTGATCGAGGGAAAATACGCACTGTTGATGTCGGTCGACACGCCCGTCTTCCAGCGTCCGTGAGAGGAGACGGCCAGGCTGCCGCCCAGATCGACAATGGCCGCCAGGGTGCCTCCGTGGATGGTGTTCAGCCGGTTCTGTAACGATGTGAGGATTGATGGTCTTTCGGATCAACGTTGTCGACACAAGCTTACAGTGTGGTCCTTGTGAATATCAAGCTCAAAGTCGACCTTGCCTTTGGCGGCACTTGTTACGCGAAACTGCAGATGAACGTGTCAGGAACTATGGAACCGAGACGAACTGACAGTATTCAACGGCTTTTCCTTACCCGACTGGCACCAAGCAATCTAGGCAGAAGATTAGTTGTGAGCGCTCAGCATGAGTCACGTCATCTGTTTTGGTACTTACTGAGGTTCTAGGCCAGACTGGGCCATGAATGACTTGACCACCTGTGTGTGTCGCGTTAACAATTGAGAAACTAGAGCTGATTTCATTACACTTACAGTCTGCGTAAATGCCAGAGGCGATAATCTTTTAGCCATCTTGGACAACGTCTCAGCGAAGAATGAGCTAGCAGCTGGTAACGTTGTTCTGGCCAAGTTCGGCGCGCTTGGTGCTGCCACCAGCTGCCTCGCCCCAGCGCATCGAGGGAACGCACACCCCACAGCGAGGCGACCACTAAAACAGCCGCTAAAGCAACCCACTGCGACGGAGACACAGAGCGGCCCAATTATCCGATCATCATCCGACTTGTTTGATAGCTCGGCTGCCTGGGACCGTGAACTTTGCAAATCACGATTCCTTAATTTCAACACCAGTCACCCGCTTTAACGATACTAACAGGAGGCGGTGTCTTTCTCAGACAATGATATAACGGCATACAAACTCACGGAACGACCTTGGCATCGCCGTTCCGGCGCGGCGCGCATCGAAACCCGGACGACAAAACGCCATCATCGACACGAAATCTCGATCGAAACATAAACCGAAAGCGAAGCAGAGCAGAGAGGACACAATATGGCCGCCAGCCCGCAGCCCGCGCTGCAGCTCGCAGACTACCTGGAGAAGCTGCCGGGTACGACGTTCAGGAAGCTCTACCAGCAGCCCTCGACGGCGTTTGCCATTTTTCGGCGCATGCTGCCGCAACTGGGTAGGTAGTCGCAAAGGGAACAGCTCCACGTTTGTGGGAACATGGACGGCGCTGACGGTGATAATCAATGGCAGCCAAGACGTTTGTGATGCGAATGTTATACATGCCCAGCCCGATGAGCCTGGCAGATCTAGACACATGGGTGAAGCCCGAAGCAAAAAGGTTCGTCTAGGGAACCATCTCGATGCCTTGGATGGCGTGACCAAGCTAACAGGCAGAAACCGCAAACAGACAAAAAGACCAAATGCTCTCGACGCTACGAAGTCTACACATTGTCCAGATATCCGCACCGTCAAAGGACAAGACGCAAGAAGTCCAGCTGACGACCAACTTTCGCGCGTCGATGCGCCTCGCCCTCACGGGCGGCGGCAACCACAACTCGTTTGGCGTGCCGTCGACGCTCGCCGTGCCGCCCGAGATTGACCTGCCCTTTCTCGACCGGTACGCGCGCCGACGGTGGGACGATATTCTGCACTTTGTCGTCTCCTCCGTCGGGTACAAGAGCGCAGGCGGCGGCGGCGGCGGCGACGGGTCGGGCCCCAACAAGAGCGTCAAGGACATCTTGATCGTGGGCCGGCTCGTCGACCGGCGGCCCAACGGCAGCATCGGCATCACGCAGGCCGGCTTCACGTTCCTGCTGCAAGAGGCCAACGCGCAGGTGTGGACGCTGCTGCTGCTGTGGCTCGAGGCCATGGAGGCCGACAAGAGCGCCGCCGTCGACATGCTCTCGTTCCTCTTCATGCTCGCCAGCCTCGAGCTCGGCCGCGCCTACGACACCAACGCCCTGACGGAGCAGCGCCGCGACATGCTCCCCGCCCTCGCGGATTTCGGGCTCGTCTACATCCCGCCGCAGAAGCGCTCCATGTTTTTCCCCACGCGCCTCGCCACGACGCTCACCAGCGGCGCCAGCAGCAGCCTCCGCAGCATCAGCGACGGCGTCGCGGCGGCCACCTCGGCCGCACTGTCCGAGCAAAATGGCGGCAGCGGCAGCGGCAGCAACACACAATCTCAGGCCGGCGCGGCCAACGGCGGCGGTCCGCTCGGCAGCTCCGGCGACCAGACGGGCTCCGTCGTCATCGAGACCAACTACCGCCTGTACGCGTACACGCAGTCGACGCTGCAGATTGCCGTGCTCGCCCTCTTTGCCAAGCTCGGCATGCGCTTCCCCGACATGGTCGCCGGCCGCATCACGCGCACCTCGATCCGCCAGGCCATCCAGTTCGGCATCACGGCCGACCAGATCATCTCCTACCTGGCCGCCCACGCCCACGAACAGATGCACCGCACCGCCGCCCTCACCAACAAGCCCGTCCTGCCCCCCACCGTCGTCGACCAGATCCGCCTCTGGCAGCTCGAGAACGAGCGCATGAAGACGACGGGCGGCTTCTTGTTCCGCGACTTTGACGACCCCAAGGAGTACCACGACACACGTCGCTTCGCCGACGAGATTGGCGTGCTGGTGTGGAGCAACGACAAGACGGGCATGTTCTTTGCCAGCAAGTTTGAGCAGATTCGGGATTACCTCAAGAGCAGGAAAAAGGCGGAATAAATCAACACTCAAAAGGTGGCACACGGGCCGTCACACACGGGCCATGGCAAGACGTGGATTGGAGTACAACTCAAATTGACTCGGAAAGCAGATCGCGAAGAGAAAAGGCAAAGAATTTGGGTATACCGGCGTTCATCACTGGAAAATTGCATTACAGGCATCAGAAAACGGGAGCAAGTCGGGGCTGAAAATGGCCACATGTATTTAAATTAAACCATTATTATAAACACAACAATCAAGGATTGCTTGTATCTGATTACATCACACCTCCAACGAGCCGCCCTCCGGCTCCGGGTATCTCTTTATCCATGCAAATTAAGCAGCACCATACGCCAACCTGGGCAAGCCATGTCCTGTTTCGTAATGTCATCCAGCGAGAAAGAAGGAAAGAAAACCGAGTTGCAAGTGTTCCAATACCAAAATCAAATACTCCAAGCTCCAAAAGTTTCTGCCATGATGTCCATTGCCAAGTTGAGAAACCAAAGAAAGACCAAAGTTCAAGAGAGCGTGTCAAGTACAACCAAGCAAGGGGTGCAGCAATACTGTAATGCAAGAAAATACGCCTTTGTATGCACCAAAACATTTATCGAAAATTCAAATATCTCCCTTCGAGACTATGGAGATTCGTCATTCCAAAGGCGTTGGATGCATTGCTGTAGTAGGCATCTTCCAAGTACGCGAGACTTTGTACATCTTGGTAGCGGGCGTAGGAAGCAAACCGTTTTGATATCTGTGAATCTCCAGAAATTGCAGAGCGTTGGGGTAAGAGACCGGGTTGACGACGACTGCGGGCGTAGTGCTCCCTCCAACGCTTCAGTGACTCTCTTGCAGCTTTCGTGGTGCAGTGAGCCTCGAGCAGAGCAAAGACTTGCCGACATAGGTCATCTTCGTCACGTAGCGGGTACGGGGGATTGCCCGACAGTTCGCCATCGTGAGTCATATTTACGGAAGAGTATTGTTGTCGAACGCCCATTTGTATGGCCTCGGTGGCTCGAGATAGCACCTTTTCCATGTGCTCGGTAGATAGGCGGTCTCGAAGAGTAGTAAATCGGCCAGTCCAGTAGGCAGAGCTCTGGGCATGAATGATTTGGCCAGAGTGAGGAAGGATTTCTTTGCCTTCATGAATTTGGCTTGAGGAATCCGGTGTTGTAATGTTGGTTGCAGACGAACGTCTGCTTGAAGATACAGACTCCTCTCGAGAACGTCGCCGGAGCGAGCGAAATATGTCGAGCCTAGGCATGTCGGGTTGTTTCAAAGAAGTCTCGGACTTCTTAACTTGGGGTTTGCGGATGGTAGATGAAATATTTGCTCGACTGGGAGCCGAGTTCTTTATATCCTGCAAGACATTCATAGTCTTGGATTTAGGAAGCTTTGTGGCGAACTTGAGCTTGCTCTTTTGGGGACTGACAGGCTCCAGTGGCTTGGTGGTATGCGTGTACTCGTGATCTCCATTGACTGTAAAAATCGTGGTTGTCGAAATTGAGGCGCTTTTAAGCTTTGATATGGACGAACTAAGTTCGTCTTCGTCGAATTTGCTCCGGGGCGTCGTGACTGGGTCATGGGTAACGGTTTTTGGCGGGGAGGCAAGACTTGCCAGGCTTTGCGTCTTCAGGAGAGTTTTTCTGGCAAACATACTTAGAGCCATCTTCTTTTCGGGCAATGTGACCGCGAAATTGTCGAGACTGCCATTCTCGTCGGTTGGACCGCAGTCTTGGATGGCATCGACGATAATTAGTCCTTCACTGCGAGTAAAGTCTGGTCCTCTGGAATTTTTGACAGGTCCAATGGGTGAAGATATCACCAAAGGCTGTTTAATCCGTTCCGTGTTCAAGCCGTGCTTGTTATGTGAGAAGAGATGGGCGATTCCCATTCTGCTTTTACCCATCTTGTAGAGCAGTGATTGCTCTTTTTATTTCCAATGGCTTCGACAGCCAAGACTCATACTGGCACAGTCCAAAAGTTGAGAACGGCGGGGGGATGCGAGCTCTGCGAAATCCAAAAAGAGATTAATAGTCCAAGGATCTGTGAACAGAAGATGTATGCGAAGCAAAAGAGAAGCTCTGTAAGGTTATTGAAGGAAGAAGAGGAAGAAGCATGTGGCTGCTGAAGCAGGCCAAAGTCGGTTGCAACCACAGCGCGTAGGGAAGCGCGCCTCCGTCGCGAGGAGACGATGCAGTTCGCATGCAAGTTCGCTTATTTGGTGGGTCAGCAGCTTGGATAAAGTCAGATGAACAGAAAAGATGCGATTGGTAGGATCACTCGTTTATTTTTGGTTGAGGCAACAGTCACGTTGACGGCTGCCTGCCACTGTTGGCAGTGCAGCCGGCATCGGCCTCTATCTGACAGCTGGCAGGCGGAAACATGGCAAACGCCCGCATGTTGTAGGCCCAGAAAACTTGTACAATGCGCGTTTTGGTTATGCAATTGCCTTGTCATAAAGAAGCACAAATTATTTCAGTTCGCTATGGCCGTCCTGTGTGGCTCTCTCGCATCTTCTTCCTCTCAACGCATTACAACCATACCACGACAAGGAACAACCATTTTTCACAGATTTTATAGTATATACTACGGTTTATATATCAGTTTTCCCATCCGTCTATCGCAAACCTGATCGTCTCGTCACCCTCGCCACGTTTTATCTCGTTTCCATTCGGGTCGAACAAAGCCCTCTCGATATACGTTACATTACCCTGCAAATCGACCAAGATGACCGTTTGCCGCTGCGTGCCATACAATCCAGTCGAATAGCCTCCTAACGGGTTCGCCGGTGGCTCGCCTGTTTCGTTCGCTGCCTGGTCCCAGCCGACGCGTCCCTTGGCTGCAGACTCGGCAAACTCGGCTTTTTGCTCCGGCGTGCCAACAGGTCGCAGGAAAATGCTGTGTCGATATCTCTTCATGCCATCTTGCACGCTTCCTTCGTCCTTGCCCGCAGGAGGCAGGGTATCGCGATCCAGTATCGTGAAGAGGGCTTCGACGAACTCTTCTTCCTTCAGCTGCTTTGATTCGGCCTCCTGTATAGCGTTGTGCACCAGTTTCTCTGCGTCAATTACTTTAGGCCACTTTTCCGGGTCCGCGTACGTGGTGTTGCTCAATCCCCAAGTCTTGCCACGTTCTCCAGTCACAGTCGGCACATCATCCACATGGCTGGCTCGATTGCTGATGATGGAAATGCTCTCGGGATTTTTGCGCAGCCTGCCGCAGATCATGGAAAATCCGCCGACACCCTTGACGCCGTCATCCTTTACCACGGACTGAACGCGATCCGCCAGCGGCTCTGCGGCGCCCCCGCTGCCAACCCAGAGGCTGGGCATGCCGCCTCGGCTTCGCGTGGTGGAGATCATGCTGGATTCATCGACCAGCTCTTGGTAGTTGGTGAGCACAGCAAAGTCGCCGCTTTTGGTCACGGCTAACCACGTGCCTTGCTCGGCTCTCTGGAGGTCTCGCGACGAAAGAACCTGCGCGCCCGAGCTATGCGTCCACCAGTGAGGCCGGGAAGTCGGTCTGAGAATGTACTCATCGCGGTTGTCAATGATGATCAGAGAGTAATCAGGATGCGCTGTAGAGAAAATGGCGATGCACATGGTTGCGTCGAATTAGGCTGATTTTGCTGGGAGAAGCAGTAGTACCTATTTACAGGTCGATATGGGTCGTAAAATTAAAGTAAAAGATAGGTACAGAGTGTTTGTGCGAGATGAAGATGCAAGGCGTTGGGGCGACGATGATTCGATGGCGGCTAGGGTGATCGACTCCGCCGCTGCGTCATTGGTCCCAGCAAATCGCTGCTGCCCAAAAATCCGCCCAACCTCAGCTTGTACGGTATAAGCTGCATGGGGCGGTTTTTTATTGTTGACAGCTTTGTTGTTCTACTTATTCTCGGGATACGGCCAGCGTTTAGT
Organism: Aphanocladium album; assembly: GCA_029218145.1. Lineage (NCBI taxonomy): Eukaryota > Fungi > Ascomycota > Sordariomycetes > Hypocreales > Aphanocladium > Aphanocladium album. The sequence continues at coordinate 33,971 of JARDXD010000770.1, forward strand.
GCCTTCTTTATATTCAGTCTTTCTGTAATTTTAACGTTTCTACGGCTTCACATTGCCTGTGTATATGTGCCCTGTAAATGTGTCTTTGTTTCATTATTAGATGACTTTTCATATCTCTGATGCTACTCAGTATTTCGTCCAATGTATGGCCAGGACTAGCAACGTTTTCATCGGATGGCTCTCTGTCTACCAATGCACTCGATCGAGCAATATGGGACGAAGAAATGCCGGCTCGGTAGGATCTACAGGCAAGCGGCACTAACTAACAAATCCGTAAATTTTGAATTGGTATTAGAAATCGATTGCTGGCAATGCTGTTGTATTCTGTGCGGCCCATGTCGCTGGGCTGAATGACAAAAGCAAGTATTCTCCAGAGAATGCGTGTGCTGTACTACCTTAGCATCAACCCGGTTATGATACACAACTTTTGTACAGCCTTTCCTCCGAATGCGTTTTCTCGTATGCATGGCTATATACAGTCTAATATGAATGATAGAATAACAAGTTATTGAAGTTTGAAGTAACCAGGCTGCAGCCGTTGTAGAACCTGGTCGGGGTCGTACTTTTTCGAAATTTTGCGCAGCTTGGCCAGATTGGCCGCACCGTAGCTAGCAAAAACATCTTGCTTCTGCGAGGCGTAATTTTGGTACAGATAAGGGTGGTCGAGACCACGCGCCTTGGCGGCGGCAACGGAGCGGTCGACAATAGCCTGGGCGGCGGCAAAGATGCGCTTGTCGTCGGAGATTTTGGTCCAAGAAATATCAATGTTGACCACTGTCACGAGTACATTAGCATTTGCACGTCACGTTGCCTTGGAAAATACATACAGGTTAGAGGACCCTGGCCTTCCAGACCAAGTGGGTTGCCTCCGTTCTTGGCAAAATGCTTCGTCATGGATGTTGTGATGGGCTGGAAAACGGCCGATGGCACAATGCCAGGAGCATCCTTGACCTTGTCCACCTCCTCCATGTAGATGGCGACAATCTCGTCCATAAGCATGGCACTGTTCTTGAAAGTGTATGTCCAGTAGGTTTTGCTGCCAGGTGGATTAGCTTGATACTTGCGTTACGATGGCTGCAGAACATACCGGAATCCGTAAGGGTTGGTAGCATTGAACTCTTGCGTCAGCGATGGCAGATCAACGACGCGAAGCGTGTCCATGATAGCGCCGGGAATGGCCGTAAAGTTTTGCAGAATGGGAGGGTTGGCGATGGGCTTGCCGTACTGAAGGTCCGAGGCAATAACGTACATGCCCTGAGTCTGGGCATATGCGTAGGCGGTAATGATTTGAGCATAGTCGTCCTCGGGCGACTTGATCGAAAAGTCTTCAAAGGCCTTGTTGATAGCCTTGCTCGTCTCGGGCGTGTTGATGTAGGTTTGCGAGCCAGCCCACATGTCGCCCTGAGGATACGTTTCAAGATCGAGACGTGTGACAATGGCAAAGTTGTTGCCGCCGCCACGCAGCGCCCAGAAGAGATCCTTGTTGCATGACTTGGCGTGTACATCACGGATAGAGCCGTCGGCGAGAACAACCTGGTAGTTGTGAACATTGTCGCAGGCCCAGCCGTAACGAGCAGAGAAGAAGGAGATACCGCCGCCAAGAGTCAGGCCGCCGACGCCAATGGGAGACACTCTGCCGCCGACGACAGTGAGGTTTTGCGGTGTCAGCTTCTCGTACACGTTGTACCAGGTGTTGCCAGCTCCGACGGATGCAACCTTCTTGTCTTCGGACAGTTTCACATCTGTAAGATGGATAAGATCAATCGTCACACCATCCTGGATATTGGAGGCGCCGGAAAAGGCACCGTGGCCGCCACTCTTGACAGCAAACTTGCATTGGGTCACGCGGAATGTCAAAATGGCAAGTGAAACGTCCTCGGCGCGGGTGGGGGAGAAGCGGCAAGTCGGGCGAGTAAATTCTTGCTGCTGGGACCAGTATCGGTTTTCTTGAAAGTCATACACGGGCGAGTTCTGGAAAGCCACCGTATGGGGGAGGGACAAGGCCAGGAAGCCGCACTGTTTCACAGATCTGTCAGCCTCGCGCATGTGAAGAGATGGGAAGGGGGGTCGCGGAATTTGCCGTCGCAGGAATCTGGGGCAGAACTCACAGCGACGTCGCAGCCAAAATTGGAAATGCTTCTGGCCTGCTGTGTCGCATTGTGATCTACATAGGATTGAATGTCGGCCTGGACATGATCCAGCGTATATGGCGAGAAGGAAGCAGCTGCAGCGACGCGCGACAGAATCGGCAGCGCTGTTAGCGAAAGGAGGCGCATCGTAAGGTTGGTAAGAGTGCAGTCAGGAACGTGGCCAAGCCTGGACGAATTAGGTGGCCGAAGAAAACAAAGGAGCGTATGCGGTGGTCAGCAATGCAGGCTGGAGGCGCGCTAATAAGAAAGGAAATGGCGAAAGACTAGGCTGAGAGGCTTGAGATGCAGAATATGTCGATGCCTGTCGAGAAAAGGATCGAAAGCGGAAATGCAAGCTCTTACATATCCATCCGAGAATACTGCCCTGAACAATCTTCGGACGAACCGCTTGGCCGCCGGTGTTTTCATACAGCAGGAACCCCCTCAATTGTGGCCGTATGGCGTGAAAAAGGTGGAAATTGTCAACGGACATGACTCCCTATGCTGGCAGCGACGGACAAGCCGGCTCCGAGCATTGGGGGGCCATTTTGGCTTGCTCGACACGTTTTTGGGAGGGATGTTCGGTGGTGGCACGGAAGACGCTAGCTGGCTTGGGGACTCTCGACCGGCACGCGAACTCCCAGCAGACGTCCATTCGGGAAGGTCGCTACCCGGTGTCTCGGTCTTTTCTGCTGAAATCGATATGCATTGATGCAGATTCATGCATGAGATGATGATGGTGGTGGATGGCGATGCATCTGCGCGTGAAATTGATGATGCGCAAGCGGCACCACCGTGTACTTGGTTGCCTGGTTCTCCAGTGGTTCGGTTCGCCGTTTGCCCTGCAGATTGCAGCTGAGGCTTGTGCGACGGAAATGCTCTGTCATCAAATTGTGGCTTGCGTTGGTGCAAGCCACGCGCGGTTTTTTTCTACGTGCGCCACCTCGTACTATGACTATCTCGTTGCTGCCGGCAATAATTAATATATTCGAAGCGAGGGCTTCGCAGTATGGGACGACCCGACTCCCCCAAGTCCCCCAGAATCTCGTCTCTGGCTGGCCAGGACTTGGCCTATGGAGCCATGGCCACACAAAATCGCCATACATAGTTACGAAGGGCTCGGCGCTATACCAATAGTACAAAAATGCCATGCCGCTATTACAATGCCCTTTCGAACCAGGCCCACACGCTATCCAGCACTACTACAGCACCATCAGACGGATACGCCATGTGCCGTGCTACAGAAGGCCACGAGCTGCTTGCTGTCAGACTGGGAGGCAGGCAAGCAGGCTGAGTAACTAGCTCGCCTGTCTTACAGTGTGTGGGTGGCTGTCACGGCCACCACTACACCAGCCGCTCGCAGCGCAGCACCCATTGGGCCAGACATTCTCCAGAAATTAGAGAAATATCTTTGCGACGTCGATGCGACCAATTCCCATGCATACGTCACGTCAAGGTCCGTGTCCAAGCAGTCGCAGCGCAGCTTCAATAGAGCCGCAAACCCTTGCGCCGTCATCTTGCTCAATGGCCATCACGGTATCTTCCGCTCCGAGCTGCCCACAGTCGCAGCAGCCTGCCCACATACCGCACCATCATTC
>JARDXD010001544.1:0-37657 GCA_029218145.1 Aphanocladium album
CCAGTTGACTCTGCCCGTGCCGGGTATTCTTCTTGCGTTCTTATAAGCTTCTTGCTCTCCCCCTCCCCAGCTCGGTCCGGCTCTTGCTTTTTTGCTCTCTTCCATCCACACACTGTCTGAATCCCTTCCTCTTCACCACCACTACACCTTACCAAACACACAACACCTATCCTCGTCGATATACATAAAACCGCCAACATGCCTTTCACCGCCAGGTAAGCTTCCATCCTTAATCTTCCTCTGCGAAAGCTTCTTTTCCCCCCAGCTTCGCGGTTGAAGCATTGCCGCGCCCCGTTTGCTGCTACACCACAGCGCAATGACGCGCCCTCTTTCCCGGAGCAACCGAGCTAACATGCCGTCTCTCCTAGCGACATTTGCGTACGTTTTTCCAACCTCGCGCCAGCTTTTGCTGCAACATGGAGCAATCGTTTTCTCCGATACTAACAATCCACATAGAAAATCCTCCTTGCCATCATCCTCCCTCCCATCGGTGTCCTCCTGGAGCGTGGCTGCGGTGCTGACCTGTGCATCAACATCTGCTTGACCATCCTTGGTAAGCTGCATTCCCCCTGCCCTTTGCGCCCGCATTTCGCCGCAAACGACCAGATTTCCCGCTAACCTCTCGCTTTTCTTGCAGGTTACATTCCCGGTATCATCCACGCTCTCTACATCATTCTCAAGTATTAAGTGCGACACGGCGCTCTCCCCGGCGCCTCCTCCTGTGAGAGACGCGACAAGAGCTTGAGGGCCACTGCTGCTGCGTCATGCATTTAGCAGTCCGCCAAGCCGTGCCCCACGGCGGGAATTTCTACTGAACTCACCTGCCCTTGTAATTATCGCCATATTATTACCCGCGGCAGGGTGATTATTCTCCGAGTTTCGCCTTACCCTCGGCTCTGGTCGCTGCTCTCTCTCACGTCGCTCCTTTTTTTCTTGCGCTTCGCTTATTAGCCTCGACGCATCTTCTTGCTCCGAACTTTTATTGTTGCGACATCAAAATCCTTTCTTCCTGCGCGCTCCTTCAACTCTTCTACACGACGGCCGACGGCGATTTATTTCCTAATGATGAGAACTTGGAGATGAGGAGGATCGCTGGGTTGCATGACACGGGCGATATTTGGCCACGGTAATTTTCTCTTCGATACCCCATCAATCCAAACTTTTTGTTTTTCCCCAGCTCTTTTGTCTCTCCCTGTCGTGAATTACTAAATCGTCAAAATTGAAAATGAATGCGCCCACAAAAGCCTGTAGTCATTGATGCGACGCTATTGCTTCGACCTTTTTTTTCTGGCGCAGTCATTACGTCAGGCTGCAGGACGCCGCCACAACCATCGCCCACGCTTTGTGGATCGTCCACCGAACCATCCATGGAACGCTGCACATCATTGTCCTTTTTCGTAGCCTGGAATTTGGGTTTAACCCCCAGCGCGACAGCCGATTGGCTTTTCTAAAGCCGTACTGGTAACCAAGTGCGCCAGCACATTGCAAACGTTTGAGGTTTCAATCTCGATGCATTGTGGCATCTGACGTTACCCAACCCTCCGCGTTCCTGAGACGAACACATGGGGAGGTGGCACTACAACCACGAATCATCTGTAAACGAGGCTGAAAACACTGCCATCACGAGCCATTTGTAAAAGAGGCAAAATTGTATTGCTGTGTAGAAATGCATACATAAGAACGCCAAATCTCTGTAATAATAAATTCAGATAAAGAAAAAAAAATGCCCATGCGCCAAATCCAATCTCTTTCTCAGGCTTGTAAGCCAGCAAATGTTCCATGCTCTCAGCAGTCCTCACATCTATACCGCTCCGTAACGGCAGTTCTTTGATTCTGCACTTGATTCGAGATTCATCTTTTCGAATGCGAAAAAAAAATCCTCATGATTCAAAAACTCTCACCGCTCCCACATCACATCATAGCAGCTCGCCCTCGCCATCATCGTTGCCCGCCACACCCTCGTCGTCCTCGTCCCAGTCCAGCTCGCCCGCCAGCTCCTCCGCCCGCCGCTGCAACTCGGCCAGCCCGGACAGCTCCGCCACGTAGTCCTTTTCCTGCAGCGCGCGCTTCAGGAACCGCCACCCGTCCTCGCGGTACGCCGCCAGCACCTTTGGGCTGCACGCGCTGCAGCAGTCGTAGCTCTGGCCGCGAATCACCAGGTTCTGAAACGTCGACACGTAGCCGCGGATCTGGTGCGGCACCAGGCCGAGCGGGTGGTCGGGCGGGTCGCGCTCGGCCGGCGCGGACGACGACGTCTGCTGCGGTGCGGGCGCGGCGTTCTTGAGAGGGTGCTGCAGGAGGCTGGTCAGCATCTCGACGAGCAGCGCCGAGGCAATGGCTGCGACTCCCGGACGGGTCACGGTGCATTGCTGGTCGAGGGTTTGATCCTTCATAGACTGCAGCATCGTGTTAGTCAGAGTACAACTTTGGAGGGGGGGGATGGATAGAAACTTACATCTGCTGGCGCAACGACGTCGTTGCAAAAGTAGCATCCCAGAGGCAAATGGCCCTCTTGCATCGTCTCGGCGCCATGGCGCATCACAACATACGAATCAAAGCCCAGCGCCGCATTCATCACAATCTTGCCCGCGGCCTTGCCCATGACCGTAGGCAGCCATCGCGACTCGCGCGTGTCCATGAGGAGGAAGATGACGTCGTGCTCGTCAATCAGCGCCTTGAGCTTGTCCAGATCCGCCTTGGTGCGCGCCTCGTCGGTGAACGGGTGGCCCAGCATGGGCACCGCCAGCGAGTGGCCCTGCGCGTCCACGCCCGGGTAGATGCGCTTCAGCATCGCCGCCGCCGCCTCGGCCTTGGGCTTGCCGCCGCCGACGCAGTCCTCAAACTCAAACAGCGGCTGCCGCACCGGATTCGAGTACGACACCTTGCCGTAGTCGACAAACGTCACCTTGCGCACGCCCCAGCCGAGAAGATTGCGCGAGACGTAGCCGCCGAGCGTGCCGGCGCCCAGCAGCAGGCACTTGGTGTTCTTGATGCCGTCGAGGTCCAGGTCCGGCGCCAGCCGCCACTTCATCAGCTTGAGGTTGAGGTCGACCGACGAGTCCGCGAGGCGCGCCGGGTCCATGTACTCGCCCAGGTTGGCCTGCTGCGCCTGCAGCTTGCCGTTGCGCGACCGCTCCCAGCCCGTCACCTTGGGCATCTCCGTCATCTCCATGCGGCCGTCGCCGACAGGGTCCATCTCCAGCGGTAGGATGACGCTCTTGGCCTCGTGCCGCCGCGCGCGCGTGTCGCGGTAGCAGAGGATCTTGACCTTGGTCAGGCGGAAGCGCTGCCGGATGAGCACGAGCAAGTTGCGCAGAGGCCAGGATGGTCCCTCGGCGTGTGTGGACGAGTCGACGAAGCAAATGTACCGGTCCTCCTCGGGCACGTTGTTGAAGAAGCCGTCCTCGAAGCGGCGCAGCGAGCCTACGTTCCAGTGGTAGGGCAGTTTTCTGGCGGCCGTTTCGGCCTCGGCGTCGGGTTCCACATCTTCGGCTTCGTCCGCGTTCTCGTCGTGGCTGTCGCTCTCGGGTCCGTGGACCTTCTTCGCGAGGAAGAAGCCGTGCTCGCGGCCGTCGACCGAGTAGCGCCATGTGCCCACTCGGTCCACGAGGGCGGTCGTCTCATCGGGTGTGAGGCGCTCGCTGGGGCCGGAGCGGCGCCAGGAAGGATCGGAATGTAATGCCGGAAAGGCGAACCAGTATGTGAATTTGTACTTCTTAAGATCGGCATATGAGAGGATGACAAATGAGGAGAGGAGAGAGGGAACTGAGTATATGGTGCCGTCGTTGATGGCGTCCCAAATCTGCTTGCGTTAGTAGACGTTGTGGCATATTGTGCTCTGTTGTCTAACCTGTCGTCCTGCTGTTTTAAGCATGGCAGTCTTGTCCATGTTCTTGAAATCCTCGAGTGTGTTTACGTTGCGTATGATGCCTTCCGCTCTGGCCGTGCCGAGCGGCGCACTGTCTTGCAGTTAGTCGCCGATGAGAAAAGCTGAAAGGCACTTCTTTTATATCGCCATATCCCAGGCCGCCATCGTACCTCTTACTCGTTAAGGCATTTCCTAATATCTGCATCTTGCAGCTCGCTTCGGGCTGTTCCGCGCGCGGTTCGTACAACCCGAGAACCCCGCGCGCCGAGTCGTCGAGCTTGTCATAGTCGAGCTTGGAGGCAAAGAGTGCCGAGTAGAACGGCAGCTCAATCTCTGATGTGAATGGGGCAAACTGCAATGGAGCCGCCATGGTCGCTGCTGCGCGCGTCGCGCTGTCGTCGCAAGGGTTCGGGAAGCTTGTGTGTGCGTTGGTTGGAGGTTCTGGGCTGAGTCGTTGGCGTTCGCGGGTGGTTTTCAAGCTGCAGAGCGGGAAGCGAGAAAATACGGTGTCGGATGCCGGGACAATCGGTGTTTCTGTTATATACTGTTGCTTTTAAAGTGCTGTGATGCAGAAAGGGCAAGCAGTTTGTCATCTGACTGGGACAGTCATCATGACAGCTTGAGCAGGCAGATGATGCCCTGGTCGGCTGCCCCGCCGCGGGGCTTAGCGCCTCCAAAGGGCAGGCAGCCTTAGGTGAAGACGGGACGAGGGCGCTGTAAAACCGAGTAAAGGGAAGACATATGTGGCCATGGGGTCTATACTGATGAACTAGGTAGATAGGCCGCAAAATTCCGCAGGATATATTGAAAGTCCGCAGGATATATTGAAAGCATCAGCATGTATTTGGCGGCGCGAGGACATACAAAATCAGCGAAAGTTTTCCTCCGCATCTTCTAGAAAATGTTTTACCTCCATAATGCCAAATAAGTCAAACGCCTTCAACAAGAAAACATCCGGTATGGTGTAGTGGCTAACATCGCTCGCTCTCAACAAAGAACCGAGCAGCCCAGGGTTCGATTCCCTGTACCGGAGAATATTTTCTTTTTGCCTTCTAACCTTGGCTTTTTTGTATGGAAAGACAATACGGTATGACAAGGCCATCCGCTTCTTTTTTTGTTTCGTGCCATATTGCGACTCTTTTTGGTGTGTATCTTTCTTTTTCTTTTGGTAGTTTTACCTTGCCTGCTATGGCAGCTCTATAGTATCCTTACAGTGCCATGATGGTGCTTCATACTGCACCATACAATGAGAGACTCATCCTTATACGGGCAACCCAGACGGCATGAGACTAAAACTGAACTGCTCTATCGTTTTAAATTCTTTAACACTTGACCCCTTCTCCCTTGAATGCGTAATTCCCGCTGGAGAAGGGGTCGCTGTCTCAATCTCAATAGCTTAATCAAAAATCTATTAAACGCGACGACCCACCTTGAACCGCGCCCGAGACACGTCCCCCAATAAATCACCACCTATCAACGTCTCGCAGAATAAGATTAAAGCCCACCTGCAAGTCTCTGGCAGGGTACATTCGGTTCAATATGCTCATCGGAGTCTGCGGAAGTAAGATGAGTCGTGCTAACGAAAGCGGGGGTGCCGAGCAATCTACTAACGGCCGCGGACAGGCATCTGCTCGGGCAAGAAGACGGTGGCCCAATATCTGGTTGAGCATCATGGCTTCAAACGACTTTACCTACGCGCCGAAGCAAAAGGCGTACAAGGCACACACGGGAAGAATGCCTCTCAAGGAGACGAAGCTGCTGCCGCTGCCGCCTTCGGCTTCGTTCCGCAGGGGAGCAACTCGTCCAAGTCGCTGGTTGCGCGAGGGCGCCATGAGAGTCACACATTCGACTCGGCCGAGGCGCTGCTCGATTTTGTCACGCTCAGCTGGCGCAGCCGCTTCGTGACGACGGACATTCCCACGGAAAAGGTGCTCGACGTGTTCCTGCGCCGGCCGTTCTTCATGCTCATCTCGACGGACGCGCCGCTGCTGGTACGCTGGCAGCGGCACAAGGACCGCGCCGAGGCGGCCAGCCGCGCCGAGCTCTCGCTCGCAGAATTTGTCGCGGAAAACGACACGCACTTGTACTGCCCACACGAGGGCCTGCAGCCGCTCATCTCGCGCGCGACGGTGCGGCTCCTCAACACGTCGCCCTCGCTGGCGCACCTGTACGCCACGCTGGGCAAGCTGGACCTGCCGAACCAGGACCGCATGCGGCCCGGCTGGGATACGTACTTTATGTCGTTGGCATCGCTCGCCGCGCATCGCTCCAATTGCATGAAGCGGCGCGTGGGCTGCGTGCTCGTCGGCGAGGGCAAGCGCGTCATATCGACGGGCTACAACGGCACGCCGCGCGGCCTGCAAAACTGCGCCGAAGGCGGCTGCCCGCGCTGCAACAGCGGCAACTCGTCGGGCGTCGGCCTCTCGACCTGCTTGTGCATCCACGCCGAGGAGAATGCGCTGCTCGAGGCCGGCCGCGAGCGCATCCGCGGCGGCTCCGTGCTCTACTGCGACACGTGCCCGTGCCTGACGTGCAGCATCAAGATCTGCCAGGTCGGCATCAGCGAGGTCGTCTACGCGCACGGCTACAGCATGGACACGGAGACGGCGGCCGTGTTCCGCCAGGCCGGCGTCAAGCTGAGGCAGTTTACACCGGTGAGTTCCCCTTGCATTACATGTCCGGCCAACGGGGTTGCGGACGCTTGGACTGTTCCAGTGCTTGGATGTTTACTGACTCTTGCGTTTCTACGGCAGCCCCCGAATGGCTTGATTCACCTTGAAAAGATGGATTTGTATTAGCTGGGTGTGAGAAATGATGGATTTCGTGGTACACTGGCGTATGAGATCTTGGCGGGCGTTGTAGGGATATGATAGCATATGAGCGTTTCTGTCAACTTGCAGTTTTGGGCATGTTGACCACGTGCAAAGATCCATTTTGTGATTGAACAAATTGTGTTCTCTTAGCCTGTGTGGTTTATTGTATGTTGCTGTGATGATCGTGGTAGGTCACTTTCTGCTGTGTTGAGCTCGTATAAGCCATAGCGCAACTGGATCAACGGGATATAACGCAAGGAGCTAAAGAACATCCCACAACGCCACCAACGTAACAGAATAAGCACGCTCTAATAAACCGAGTCGGATATAGCTTGACAAGAAAAGAAAAAACCTCAAAACTTATGCGCATAATAAACATTCCGCAAAACAAGATGACATATCTCCAAAACATCATTCACATATAGGGTAGGCAGATTTTGTCAGGACGACATCTGCATCGCATCTTGCTGCGGGCTCGCCTGTTAGGGCAAGCAAATCCACTGACACCCACCAAGGACCCGGCATCACGATGCACGACGCGTTGGCCCTTGTTATCGTCGACCAGGGTTATTATTTTCCTAGCCAGGCTTCCCCGCCACGAGTGAAAAAAAATGCGAGATATTATTCCAGCCACCCATCTCGTCTTGTCGTTCATGCACCGTGCATGAAGCGGTCAATGAGCGACAAGCACCCCATGCCCTTGCGCCTGGCAGGCTCCCTTGCAGGCCTGCCCTACATAGAACTGAGAGAGGGCTATGCCACTGTGCCACAACCACATCTTTCCCAGCCTCGTAGTAAAAAAATGGAAAGCGTACGCGGTGAGCAAACCAGAGGCGCTGTCAATTCTGGGGATTGTTCCTTTACCGCCTTGTGTTTTGCAGGGTGTTACCAGCGCCACCCACAATGGGACAAGACTTCGAGCCGAATTCTACGCAGGGCGGTCAGAGACACAGACACGCATATCGGTCTACTCCACGAAGAGACACAAGAAAAAAGGGACTCGGCCAGGTGACACGTTGTTACGTGCATAAAACAGTAAAAGAAGAGGGGTCAATGGGTCGTAAAAAGGAGCAAGCGTTGGCCGACGTGGATGTGTTAGTCGGGCGATGAATCAAGAGGACGGCGAGCGCAGGGCATCGCAAAAAGGGCAGCTCGTTTGAGATTGAGGCCCTTGCCCGCAAATCAACAACCGCCACCAGTTTGAATGAATAGCGAACTGTAATATTCTTTGGGCAAGCATTCCAGATGGCAGGGTTACCGGGCCTCCAGGCCTCTCTGGGCGCGGCGCCTGCGAGCGCCAATGGTTCGGCGATGGCGAGTCACGGCCCGCGACGGCACCATCACACCAAAATAGAAAGAAAGAGCTGAGAGCGCCCAGGGGGGGAGGGAACTCGGGAGGTGTGGCGGGAGAGCTACTGACACCGTCCTGCTACAAGGACCACGCGCTCCTCTCAGGAGCAAGACTCCGGCCCAAGATGGAAACAACACGCTGGGCGGGCGGAACCACCGGGTTCGACTCCGTCTGCTGCGGGTCAAGCCAGGCCAGGCCTGCTAGAGCATAGCTAGCGCGAGCCGGGGCGGACGAGAGGTCGACCGGGGTGGCCCGAATATCGAATAAAGGGGTTGAAATGTGCGATGGCAGAGGGGAATTTGGCCGGAGCAGATTTTGGTCCACGGACATGCTGAGTGCTCGATGGCCTTTCTCCTGAGCTTGCAATTAATGATGCCAATACAGCCAGGCCCCGTCGTGTGGAGAGGCTGGGGAACAGGGGCAAAATTGATAAAATTTCTTCATAACAATGGCCTTTGTTTGTTTTTGTCCCGATCTGGACAGTGGCGAAAGCTCGCGCGTCTTGCACAACCACCCACAACCGCAACCCAACCGCGGGGCCTAACAGAGGGGAAAGGCTGCGCCGTCAGACAGACAAAAAGACGAGAGAGAGGCAGAGGGAGGGGAACGAAAGAAAAAGATGCTGCAGTGAATGCCTGATCTGGCAAGCGTTGGGCATCGGCAGCCGCGCAACACACGAGCAGTGGTGTACTGGCCGGTAGTAAGAGAGCATGACTGCTTGGGCGCTCCATCACGTCAACGACCCACCGGCGTAGAGTGTGTACGTGGAACATGCTTTGAGATGTGATCAATGATGCAAGCGATGATGTGGATGACCTTTGCAGCGCTGGCAGAGACCCTGATTAGAGCCTGGGCGACTGGGCAGAGCAGTGCCGTAGAGACCAAGGCAGCATGTCTCTGGCGGCGGCGAAAAGCAAAGCATACGGTTGATCCCGACCAGACATGCCGAGATTGGCCAATGTTATTTTCGTCAGTCGACAAGAGAGGACAAGAAAAACAACAAGTAGAAACAGTTTCAAGCGGCAGAGAAACAAGGATGAGGATATGGCAATGGGTAGCAAAGCTGGGCAGTGGCAAGATGTCAGGGTCTTTGGCTTGAGGCCTGAAATTGGGCCGGCTTACAGGGTCCTGCGGCACACGTTGGCACTTGGGCACGAGGATGACGGATAATTACTACTTTACAGCGTGGCATACATTACAGGCATCATTATGTAGCATGGTAAGTAATTCGTTGGCCGGCTGGCAGGCGATTACCTGTTGCCAGATGCGCCCAGGATTTGCGCTGGGCCCTGGCCAGGTGGTGCCGTCCCTGGAAGTGTCGTACTTGGCGCCAACCAGTCTGTCCGTGCTACTTAGTACACACCACTGAGAAAGATGACAAGAGAGACCTGACGCACAATGTGGCCACGGTGGTGGAACCGTAGCAGCAGAGACATTGTCGCAGAGTTTCTTTGGTTCGCAGAGCCGGCGGCCCGGTTTCTAAAAGTCTTAGAGGGTCGGCTGAGGATTGGACGGGCCCGACTGTAGGACCTGACAAAGAGGCAGCAGGATGGATGAGGAGCACAGAAGGAGGCGGGGGAGAAAACAATAACAAATAAACAATAGACAGGAGTCAGCCAGTCCGTTTTGCACGAGTGTTGGCGCAAACTGCAATCTGCAGACCCTGTCGACAGACCGGAAAGGAGGCCTCGCAATAACAATAAGATGTGTAGAAATGTAATAGCATGGCAAACATGAGAAATGAAGCACCGGCCACATATTGGCAGTGGAAATTAGCATAGATTTCGTCCAATTTGGCATCCCTGAGAAAGATGGAGGCGAGAGAAGTGGTGAATCCTGCGTTCAACGGCGCGGCGCGAGGCGAGAGAGCGAGGCGAGACGAGGCGGACAGAGCAGCTTACAGCAGACGTTTCAGGGGGCCTACAGCGCTCTTCTAGACAGTACAGCGGTTTCTCTCGCCTGAACAGCGGGTGCCTCCGCTGTGGCTCACCGTGCGGTTGAGGACGATTCTGGGCAGAGTGGCGCTGGACGGCGGGCTTGAGCGTGCGGGACGGGTGGGCTCAGTGGACTCGTGCCCCCTGTAAGCTGGCCGTATCCCCTGTAGCTTGCCCTGTAGCACGACCCGCCCCCCGGCAGTGGGCCAGAAGCAGCCTCTTTCTCGACGCGTCTCGGGCGCGACACGCTAACCATATCAGGAAACATGGTAAACAAATGCGTCACCCGCACTTGTCGCGAGTCTGGTCTGCTCTGTGCTCTCCATCTCCACGCACCCCCGACCCCCGACCAGACACACCAAATAGCCCCAAGACCCGGGAGAAACCCAAGGAGGATTCGACTTGGACCGCCAGAGTGGGCTTATCGGCTGCGCTAACCTCCTCTTGTGCCCATCCTGCTGAGTACCTGCTCCTGCTGCTGCCACTGCTGCTGCGTGAATCGCCCTTGCGCCTACTTTTTTGCATTCCTCACATATTTGCCCGTCCGCACCGTCAACACATTTCGACAAGAGTCTCGCCGCCCCTCATCGCTCGCCCTGCCGCCGGATATATCCCTTCTTTTGCAACGCTTCCCCTTCTACTCAGACATTGAGCTGCCAAATTCCTCCCGGAGGTATGGTCGCCGGCTGAGAAACAGCGGGTTGTGGTGCGATATTCGACCACCTGTGGACCATCGCATCGTGTTGAGGATATTTAGATACGACTTGGAAGAAAAAGCCCGACGACCTGGTAAACAGGCGACGCTTATTGCAAGCGGGGATCCAATCACAGAATAAAAAAGATCGCCTCGGACTCGCCTCAAGCAGGAGCGACTTGCACCCGTCCCTGGTGACCCGCCATGTGCTAGCTGTCTACTCCTGACCTGACGACCCAACAACGCCGCATCATCATCGACGCCAGCTTCACTCACCTTTTGGTTGCCTCTTGCTACCGCACTCGCCGAGTCATGGTGCCGAACTAAGAAGTCTTGTTCTATTTTGGGCTTTTTAGATCTGTTCTCGCTCAGCAGCAACGTTCTGCTGTCATCCATATTAACGACACACGCACACTTCAGTTTGATACCCTCGAAAACAACCAGTCGACAACTTAACTTTTTTTTATACCCCAAACCTCAGAGTTCCCTTACCTCTTCTGAAAAACCGCTTATTCAAGACGGTTTATTCCCAGTTGCCGCCGCTCAACTTCCCATCCAGGCCTAGCAGCTGTTTCGTCGACATTCCTCATCTTGTGCCGCCCCGCTGTCAACTCCCTCGCAGCGCATTCCTCACCACACAATGTCATTCTCCAACTCGGGCGGGACGTTGGCTCTGCCATCTCCCACTCACGCCCATCAGATCGATGTTTCTTCAGCCGTCCGCACCCTTCGACGCTCGCTGTCGCGATCCCCCTCCAAATTTCTCTCACGCACAAGTTCACAAAGCTCCGACCATTCGCTGCCAGCTTCTCCCCGGACCCCCTCTCGACGCTTTGTCCTTACGCCTAAACATCAACATCGACTTGCTTCTGCCCACCCGCAGTCTGCACCGCCTGCTCCCGCGCCTGCACAGTCTACCACGCCTCTGCAGGCGCCAGTGTTGACGCCGCTTCGTCCTAGCGTCCGGTTATCGCTGCGTAGCGCAAAGTCAACAAAAACGCTCTCGCCCGCCCGCCAGCTGGCACGCCGCGCCTCGCCCAAGAGCCCGATCAAACGCAGCCTCAACAACGCCTCAGATTCCATCTCCTACACGCGTCCCGCAACATCAGCCTCGCCTCGAACTCGATATTCACCTGGCCAGGAAAACGCGCGTGGAAGCGCTTCCACTCTTAAAACTATCGACAAACCGTCGCGCCACAGCCTTCACCTCGACGTTACTGGTTCTGCGCAGACTGCGTTTCTCAAGGCTTTGGATCTTAACCCCGACTACATGGTTTCGACCACTGGTGCCCTCAAGCGCAGTGATGCGACCATGAACCTCGATCATCCCAACCAAGGCAGCCCCGTTGCCAAACGCCGCAGCATGCACGGCATCGCCACGTTTGGCAATACAGAAGGCTACAGCATTTTTGGCAGCAACACCACCTCTTCGCAAAGTTTTGACATCCATGAAGACGCGCATACTGAATACGAGCTATCAGCGATGCCCGTCGCTTTTCACGGCGATGCCCTGCCATCTCCTTCACCCTCCTCATCCGTTCCCAAGCGCTCCTCTTCTCTTCGCAAGTCAACACTGCAACAGCGCTCTCTAGGCAGACGCACTGGCGAAAGATCGCTTGCGCAACTTTCTTCCGATCTCTCCACTCCCGGTAGAAGCAGGCCACGGCTCTCTACCGACCACTTTGTACCTCCACAGGTACCCAGAGACAGCCCATTTTCAAATGTGTCTCCTCTACCAAACGCATCCATCCACCCGATGGATAACAAAGCGCACCAGCCTCACCCTCTCTCCAAGACTCTAACAACATCTACTTCTGGAAACAGCTTGACCGAGGAAGAGCCTGCGCTCTCTGCACCTGTCAAGCCCAGCTTCGAACGACCCAAGCCGCACCCATTCTCCCGCTCTCTTCCTCTCAACGCCACTCGTCCTACCGCTCGCCCTACCCACGATCACACAAAAGCTGTTGCGACGCCTGCCCATTCAAATCTGTGGGTTGGCGCTTTTAATTCGACCGGTTTAATTTCCAAGGTGAATCGCAACCCCGAAGATGAGGCGGACAAGAAGTTCGCGCCCCCCGATACCCCATGCAAGAAGCACAGCAACCCGTTTGCTACTTTCCCTCCTCAGGCCGGGAGTGGGATGAGAAAGAGAGGCAACAGCAGAGGCTCCTTTGCTGGTATGCCCTCAACGCCATTTTCAGCTGCACCTAACCGCGCGCCCGACACCTTTGGTAATACCGCAAAGGGTATGACCATTTTCCAGCGTGTCCCTTCTGGACTGCGCGCTCGTCGTGGCAGCATCCTCAGTCTCGACGGCGAGGATCGCAAGCTGTTTGGCGATAGCAGTGATATTACTAGCAGCTTGGACACGGACATTCCCCCGACACCCACCAAGAACATTTTGACACCCAGTCTCAGCAATCTGAGCGAGCAGTCTCTGGAAAGCCCAAGCACGAACCGTACATTCGCGCTGCCTCCTCTCTCTGCCGTCAAGCAGCTGCCCCCGAGATCATCGACTGCGTCTCCCATCGAGAGAACGCGCACTCCTCAGACTCCACACGAGGGCATGCTGCCGCTTGACACAAGCCGGCTCTCTCTCTCGCAGATCAACGAAGCTGCTGAAAACTCCATGCCGCCGCCCGTCACACCTACCACCGGCAGAGACTTCCGCTCGTCCACCAGCATCTTCGTGACTCCTGTCAATGACCGCACTAGCGACCTCGACATTGATGCAAGCCTCTACTCCAAGTTTGACAAGGTCGAACAAGTGGGCAAGGGCGAATTCTCCACCGTTTACCGTGTCACCAAGACGAGCCAGAATCTCTTCTCCGAGTCTCTGTCCATGACACCCGGCCAAAGCCCAAACAAGAGCCAGGTGTACGCGGTGAAGAAGAGCAGACACTCTTACCACGGCCCCAAGGATCGCGATGTCAAGCTACGTGAAGCCCGCATCCTCCAGGCCCTGTCTCATGCTGAACATGTTGTTCACTACATTGATGACTGGGAGCACAACTTCCACCTCTACATCCAAACCGAGTACTGCGAAGAGGGTACTCTGGAGAAGTTCCTCGGTAACGTTGGCCGTGGTGGACGCTTGGACGATTTCCGCATCTTCAAAATCCTGCAAGACCTCTCCCTGGGCTTGAAGGAGATTCATGACGCCGGCTTCATGCACCTGGATATGAAGCCTGCCAACATCCTCATCAACTTTGAGGGTGCTCTGAAGATTAGCGACTTCGGACTTGCCCAAGCATGCTCCGCAACCTCTAGCGTGGACATTGAAGGCGATAGAGAGTACATGGCGCCCGAAATGCTCAAGGGCCAGGTTGGCCAGCCGGCTGACGTCTTCTCTCTCGGTCTCATCACTCTCGAAGTCGCCGCCAACGTCGTACTTCCAGATAATGGCCCTACCTGGATTGCTCTTCGCTCTGGAGATCTCTCGGAAGTCCCCAGTCTGACCTGGACGCCCTCCAATGAAGTTCAGCGCGATGCCAGCGGACACCCTCTTGAAGTTGTGCACAGCAGCGAGCTGTTGGCCAACAAGCACAGCAGAGGCAATGTTCCTGATGCCTTCAAGAATCCCGATTTCGGTCAGCAACCTGCTTTCATGGTCGATGCCTTCCACCCAAGCTCTCTTGACTCCATCGTCCGCTGGATGACTGCCCAAGAGCCCAGCGCTAGACCCCGCATCGATCAAGTCTTGGAGCTCGAGGGCCTGCAGTGGGTTGCTGAACATCGCAATGCGCCTGCCACCGTTTATGAAGGGAGCTGGGGACTAGAGGATATGCCCCCAGTGGCGATTGCTGTCGACAGCGATACCGAAATGACCGACGTCTAGATGGTTTAGACGAACACCGATCTAGCCAAGGGCAGTGCTGGATACATATGAAAGGATATACCTCAAGCTTCGATTGGATTGGAAGCGGTACTGAGAAATGTACAAAGGGATATCATTTGGCTGTTGGAAATTGGTATGTCCTGTGGCTCGGTAACCGTTTTGCACGCCGAAGTCAAACTATCAAGGACAGCCACAAAAAAGTACGCAGTCACACTACGACATGATTTTATCTGGAGTTACTTGCCATTACAACACATGCCACCACCTGGCGTCTGCGACACCGCTACAGAAATAATGGTGGACTTAAACGGCAATGCCGGTTACGAATTATACTTGAAATATTAGATATATGGCCGGTGGATACAGAGCTCAAAGGCCAGCTCGGAATTATATATATATATATGGGGGAAGGATATCATGCTATGGAAGCAAACAAAAGGAAAGGTTACACAATATTTGGCTTGTATTGCCACAGAACAGGGAGATGATTATCACTCGGATGAATATTTGGCGTTTAAGGATCATGTAAATATAGACGTATCATAGTAGATGGGAGGATATCAATAGGACCTGGAGGGGTATGGATCTCAACAAGGGAGTCGCGAACATATTAGTGGAGGTTTATTTGTTGCGTATGATTCTAACGATGAAATGGTATGAACATATTATGGCTTAAAATACTTCTTTGGCTTTGTGAAATGTGAATCTCGTGGCTAGACGGTTTACGTACACTGGGGTCAATTGTGACCTACCGCGAACAACGTTTACGACAAAACCATGCGCTGGGCGATTCGTTGTCACGGGAATTGTACCCTGATTTTACGGACATTTGCGGAGCGACGCGTTGTTAAACTCGTCATCAGGCTCTTTAGCGGCAACCTCACAGATCTCCAGTTACAGTGTGGCGCTGCGCATCTGATAAGCTTCCAACCCCCCGCCTCAGTTACTTGCTACTTTCATCATCACCAGGTGCTTTATTTGTCAGGCAAAGCATCCAAAAAAGATTCGCAGAAGAAGATAACGAGCATTTCATTTGATTTTGATGTCAATATGACGCAGATAAAATTGCAGGAGGGCCAGGCGGAGCTGCCTACGCCCGAGAGCACCCATTCCTACTGGCACCATGATCCGTCACCGGAGCTCCTAGGTCACCGCACAACGGACAAGCTTCCCAGCCAGGCCGATGTCGTGGTTGTGGGTAGCGGCATCACAGGCACATTTGCAGCCAAGGAGCTCGTCGAAGGAGGTCGCAATGTCCTTATGCTCGACGCACGCGAGGCTTGCTGGGGAGCCACAGGGCGAGTACGTCACCTTTTCAGCTCGCCGCGTACTGTTGCCGACGATGTACTGACAGGGCGCTCTGCAGAATGGCGGTCACTGCCATCCGCTGATTTTCATCACCAAACCGCACATTGCGCAGTTTGAGCTGGACAATTACTTTTTCATGCGCGATTTCGTCACGGCCAACCAGGTGCCGTGCGACTGGAAATCCGTCGGTGCCGTCTGCGGCCTGGCCACCGAGGAAGCGGCCCAGGCGGCCAAGGAGAACGTGCGGCTCATCCGTCGGCACCACCCGTCGCTCGCGGACAAGGCCATATACGTTGACGACAAGAAGGAGCTCGCCAAGCTGCGCGTGCCGAGCGCCCGCGCCGCTGTGGTGCACCCCAACGCCGCCAAGGTGTGGCCCTACAAGCTCGTCGCCTGGGTCCTGGAGCGGCTGCTGCGGGGGAATGACAGGACCAAGGCGAACAACGCCGGTATCAAGTTCAACCTGCAGACGAACACGCCGGCGACGCACCTGCAGCGGTGCGGGGACTCGTGGGTGGTGCACACGCCGCGCGGCCAGGTCGTCGCCCGGCAGGTCCTGCTGGCCACCAACGGCTACACGTCGCATCTGCTGCCCAGGATGACGAGCCTGATCCGCCCGACGCGCGGCCAGGTCTCGGCGCTGCTCCCGCCGAAAGGATACACGCCGCTGGAGCACACGCACATCTGGGGCACGCCCGACGGCGCCGAAGACTACCTCATCCAGCGGGACGACGGCGGCGTCCTGATTCTGGGCGGCGAGCGGGCCGGCGAGGCCGCCGCGCGGAGTCGCACGTCGCGCGACGACGTCACGGATCCGGAGATTTGCGCGCGTCTGCGCAAGGGTCTTCACGACGTGCTCGAGCTGCGGCCGGGCCAGGAGGGTGGCGAAGCGGACGAGCTGCAGGCTTCGTACGAGTGGACGGGCATCATGGGCTACTCGCGCGACGGCCATCCCTGGGTCGGGCAGGTGCCCGAGGCGCTGGGCGGCGGCGAGGGATTGTACATCAGCGCCGGATACACGGGGCACGGCATGCCGGCGGCGTCGAGGAGCGGCGCGGCCGCGGCGAGCATGATGTTGGGCAAGGGCACGGGGGCCGTGAAGCTGCCGCCGGAATTTGTCATTAGCGAGGAGAGGGCAAGGCTGGCGGAGAAGGCGGTGCTTCCGAGTACTTTGGAGGATGAGATTAGAATGAATGCCTTCTGGATTCAGAAGCAGTGATGATTCGTATCAAGAAGATTGCATCTAGTATGGATGGTGGACGCGGTGCATCGTCTGCCAACTTGAGGACAAGCCTGTTCCAGGGCACACTGGCCATTTACTTTATAAATGAGAATTCAAATGAATTTGATTGATAATATAATTTTCTTCCTTGTTTGCCTTGGCCATTTTCTTTTTGACCTGTTCGAGGCCTGCTATGCATTTGGCTGCCAGTACCTACACTTACAAGCCTTCAAGGTACGTACCTTTAGGTATGAATAAGCTAGCCGATATTTTACCGCCCACAACCACCACTGACCAATCACAGTAACGTATTTTGCAAGCAGCTTCCAATTGGTGTCGGGAGAAGGACATTTGCCAAAAGCTCCAATTGACTCTCACCCTGTTCTCTCTCCATCCCATCGCCACGGTCAACGCTCCCCCATTGACAACCCATCTCCGCTTCGCTCGGCGGACCATCGGAGGACATCAATCGACTTTTATCTTCACAATGGCCAGCAAGCTCACCCCCCTCTTCCGGTCGTGCGTCCGCGCCTCCGCGCGTGTCGCCGCCCGTCCCCAGATCAGCCGCGCCTTTTCCGTCTCAGCGACCCGACCGAGCGATACCCTCAGCGTGGTAAGGATTGACAATTGGTATCTGGATTTCTTGAGGCGTCTCTCGATGTCATTTTTCTGGGAGAACAGCCGCCTGTTCGGACCGAACAGCCGATAAGGCGCTTCGTCAGCAACTTGCCCAGCCAGAGGGAAAAAAGTTGTGAATGGTGGCAAGACGAGGCTTTCAACTTCGCTACGGCTGCTGTTTTTTTTTTAATGTTTGGACGAGAGACTCCAGAGACGCAAGAAATCGCAATGAAGACGAGCAGCACGCTGACAATTGATTTTCCCACAGCACCGCAACACCCCCGACAACAATCCCGACATCCCCTTCAAGTTCAGCGCCGAGAACGAAAAGGTCATTGCCGAGATCCTAAAGCGCTATCCTCCCCAGTACAAGAAGGCCGCCGTTATGCCCATTCTTGATGTTGGCCAGCGCCAGCACGGATTCACCAGCATCAGCGTCATGAACGAGGTCGCCCGTCTGCTCGAGATGCCTCCCATGCGTGTCTACGAGGTCGCCTCCTTCTATACCATGTACAACCGCACTCCCGTTGGCAAGTTCTTTGTCCAGGCTTGCACCACCGTACGTTTCCTCAAACTTCTCTGCGCCGAGCGATCTGCGAAAATGGCCTCTCGCACGCGGGATGGTCTACCACCACCTCGCGACTCTTGACTAACTTTCAATAGACTCCCTGCCAGCTCGGCGGCTGTGGTTCCGATGTCATTGTCAAGGCCATCAAGGAGCACCTTGGCATCAAGCAGGGCGAGACCACCGCCGACGGTCTCTTCACCTTCATCGAGGTCGAGTGCCTGGGTGCCTGCGTCAACGCCCCCATGATCCAGATCAACGACGACTACTACGAGGATCTGACCCCCGAGACGGTCGTCAAGCTGCTCAAGGCCCTCAAGGACGGTGTCTCCACCAACAGTGTCCCCGCCGCCGGTCCCCTCAGCGGCCGCCAAACCTGCGAGAACAGCGCCGGCCCAACGAACCTGACGTCCGAGCCCTGGGGTGTTGAGAAGACTCGCGCCGATCTGTAAATTAAGAAGAATGGAGGGAATATGAAGACGGGAAAGACCGGGGCGCAGATGTTGAGTCTAGAGCAGCTCCTGCGCAAGGTTCACCCCCGAAAAAGCCTTGTAGCCACACCTTTTATATCTTGTTTGTTTTTACTTTGTCAAGTACCGTTTTTCTCATCTACGTCTCCGTTGGTCAAGGAGAGGATAGAGAGGATATGGTGCATATTATTGAGTGGGAGGTTTAGAGGTTAGCATGGACTTGTACATACAAATAAAACAATGACCAAATGAACCCTTAGAGGCTACTGGATATGTGATTTCAACGAAGTAATGTAAAGAAATGTTTGGTTCATATTCATAACTAGCGTTTGGCTTGATATATCTGTTACTACATGCTCAATTCCCAAAAATCCTATTGGTAACACATCCTCGCTTTCCAAAGCAAACCGTGATCATGCTTGCAGATACGCAGCCATTGGATAACCAAAAATATGCGTCCTGTTCTTGTCTCGTGTCATTTTACAGCCTCAGCACCCAGCCGTCGCCAAGTCTACTATTGCCCTCGCTCACGCC
Source organism: Aphanocladium album (assembly GCA_029218145.1). Taxonomy (NCBI): domain Eukaryota; kingdom Fungi; phylum Ascomycota; class Sordariomycetes; order Hypocreales; genus Aphanocladium; species Aphanocladium album. Next base: position 19,216 of record JARDXD010001544.1, read on the forward strand.
ACCCCAGACCAGGAGGCCGCTGTCCTCGAGATTGGTCATGGGCGCGCTCGCCAGCCCACCACGAGCCTTGGGCATGCCCGCCCAGCCATCCTCGTCGTCGTACGGCCGCGTGGCGACTCGCGTCCACCTGCCCTCGCCCGTCTTGCGTCCGACGGCCTGCATGACGGCGGCGGTGACGCTGGCCGCGGACATGCCCTGCGGCGGCACCTGGAACAGCCACACGTCGTCGAGGAGCTCGCCGGCCGAGGACCGCTCGCCAAACGACAGCACGAGAACCTCGCGGCCGCCGCCCATGGTCAAAGCTTCGAGGGAGGCCGCGCTGCGCGGGCACGGCCACTCTTGCGCCGTGCTGGCCGCGTCGACGGGAATCTGGGGTACGCTGCTGCCGACGCGCGGTGAGGCGAGCGGCGTCGCGGGCGTCGCAGTGCTGCTATACGTGCTCGTCGGGTGCTGCAGGATGGTCTGCCAGCCGTCGCGGGCGCGCACCGCGACCTCGGCCTTGCCGCCGGCGCGCTTCTTGTCGTCCATCATCTCGACCTCGAGGTGCAGGTAGTCAAGCTGGCCGCCCACCTCGGTGGTGCCGTCCGAGCCGCCGAAGCGGAAGAGACGGCTCTTGCTGATGCAGATGGCGGCCCCGCGGCGCGCGGGGCCAGGCGCGGACGGCAGCTCCGACCACATGCGCGAGCGCACGTCAAAGGCCCAGACGTCGCTGCTTCGGTCGCCGCTCGAGAGGCTGCCGGCGTGGATGAACAAGGTGCCGTAGCCGCGCGACTCCTCGTCGACGGCCGTCTCGGCGACGTGCCCGACGAGGGGGTCCTGCGGGATGCCCGTCTTGGAGATGTCGCCGACGGCCCAGTCGCGCCAGCTCTGGGCTCGGCTGCGCTTGGGGGCTGCGCCGGGAGCCGGCGTTGTGGTTGTGGAGGAAGCGGTTTCGGTGGCCGATGAGCCAAAGTCCTGCGGCTTGTCGGTGGCCGTGGCGCAGTGATCGCTGCGGGCAGCTGGGTGGATGGTGATGGCACCGCCCATGACGGCCGGCGCGGGGTCAAGATGGCTCCAGGCGCGGGTGCGGGTGTCAAAGACCCAGACGCGGCCGGCCTCCTCGAGAGGCATCATGTTGGGGCCGCCGCGGCCGCCATAGAGGAAGATGCGGGATCCGATGACGGCTGTGGCATGGCCGACACGAGCAGGTGGGACGTCGCCCAGGTCTGGTCTCGAGATGTCAATGGCTCGCTCCTTGCCTTTGCCCTTGCTTCGAGGGCTGCTGCTGCTGCCCCCAGCTTCTGAGCCGGCTCCATCAGATGCGGTAGAGCCGGTCTGCTCTTCGGTATCGTCGCCGCGGGGGTCCGTCTCGTCTGGCTTCTCGGGCATGGCTTTGATGCGGTAGTAGTCGGTGCTGGCACCGCTGATCGGTAGACGGACGACGTGCATATCATTGTCGGCGGCATCGCCCGAAATGGTTTCACCTCCAAAGATGTAGGCGCTGCCATCGACGATGTTGAGCGAGTGCGAGGAGCGCTTGAGCGCCGGGATGTCGTCGATGCGCTCCCAGGTGCCCTTGGGCCCGTTGTCGGCGGCGGCGGTAGACGGGGAAAGCGACTCGCCGAGGCTGCGCAGATTAAACTGCGGCATCGAGAGGGCGGGAAGATTTTGCTGCGCGTTGGCAATGTTCTGCTGCGCGCTGCTCAGGAAGCTCTGCTGCGTGCTGGCAATGTTTTGCTGCGCGTTGGCGAGCAGGTCCGTCGTGCGGCGCCTGAGAAGCTTGACGTGCTCCATGATGGGAAGGGTCTGCGGAAGTATCGAGCAGGCTAGTGTTTGATGATCGCGCGCGCGTGAAGCAAACTGCGCGAGAAAGAAAGGCGAACCGATGCGCAGTTGCGTGGACGTGAACGGTGGCTGGGTATCTCGTTGGGCGATGACGTACTAGCTCACCCCAGTCTGATGGTTAACGGCTGGAACCTACAAATGCGATTGAAGGAAAGTAAGAGCTCGAGGGATAAATATCCGGGGAATAACTCTGGCCCGCACAGGCACTAAATCATCCAGTGTTTGGAATATTGAAAGCTGTAAAGCTTGTCCAAACAAGAATGCACGCATGTGTCCGAGGCCGTGGAAGAGAGCCTCGTCCGTTGTACGGCGCAGCCTGCCTGGTTACAAGTGGGACCTCGTCAGCACAGAGGCTGAGCCAGCGTCTGTTTCGAACTGCCATCCGTGGCCAGCGACGAGATGCATTTGCGTATCAAGTTGATAGAAATGAGTCCATTATATAAAACTGGACTTGCTTTTTCTGAAATTTCATTTCTGATGGCGTCCATCGCGCGCGGCAGAGTATTCGATGAATGATCTTCGTGAGTCTCGTGTCCTGGACCCTTCAGTGAGTGACACCGCTGAGCTATAATTAGCAGCACTAACAACTGCCATGTCTCGAGGTACCGTAGTGGCCGCTGCCCCAGTAAGTACCATACCTTTCTCGGGCCCAGCAGTTGAGGCTGCAGAATGGCAATGAGCCTGAAGAGCTTTTGAGGCGGATGATGGATAAAAATATCTGAATTTCCGAAGCACCCGTTGCTATTCACGCCAAGCTCGATCATGCAACAAACTAAATTGGTCTCGACACAACTAGCGCCGCCTCGCGTTGCAAAGTGTTAGTTTTCTCGTAATCAGCCTCCAAGAAGAGAAATGTCCGAAAATGATGCTTTGTAATAGGCGATTGACACCCAAATTGGCTGCTGTCCTTCCGACCCCTGGTCCATACAGACTTACCAGAAAATGCATGACCTCATGCCTCGCGATGAGAATGAAGATCGTGACTCTCACAACAGCCAGGTCAAATAGTTCACTTTCTGGGCTAATATGAATTTATCCCCATAGAGAAAGAGCCGCAAGAGCTGCACTGCAACCTCGGTCCTGGTCCTGGTCCCCATGTGGATGCTGGGCTAGGCAATTTGGCCACGACTTCCAGTGGGGAAGTCCAATGCGACACAGCGCGTACTGAGTCCACTGTAGTGAATGAAATTTGGCCAACTGTACTACTCATTGGCTCTTAGTAGAGCTGTCGTCGTGTGGCGCGCAGTGGCAAGGCTGACCTAGCAATGGCATGCTGACTGGCTTGAGCCCCAGGCTCTCCACCCATACAGGGGGCTGTTTCTCGTTCAAGTTCTTCTTTCTTTTGCTGCTGCTTCCGACGGACGAGGCGCTCTGGGCCAAAGTAGTCGTTGACTGGGACTTCACACTTGGGAAGCTGGCCGCGAAGAGCGTGATGCGTCGTATTGAACGCGCCAACTCTCGCGCCCCGGAAGGCTTCGTTCGTGCAGGACCTAGCAGTTCATGTTCTAGCTCTTCTATAGATCTGGGGTTGTGGTATATGGGCTAAAGAGACGGGTTCCCTGCGCTAGTAAGAACCAAAATGGCGCCCTGACCCCTTCTTCCCACAACTTCTCGATAGGGCAACTCCCAGCAATTTACAGAGGGGCCAGAGCAGCAGTATTATTTTCTCTCATGTAGGCATTGAGGCGAGACGATTCGCCGCGGATGCAGCCTTCAAGACTAGCAAAAGTCGTTCATGTTCTAGAGGGAATGCCTCGTTACTGGGATCAGCGCCTTTGGTTCCCTTTTCTGTGTAAATCGCATGGGGCTGGTAGTTTCGACCACACCATCATGCACACCCCCTGCCAGCTGTATTTCTCTGAATCAGGCTCTAGCTGGGGAATCCGGTAGCTGCAGTTGCCCCCGCCGACCTTATCCTTTCTGGCAGTCATACAAAGCCTTTCCCTCGCACCCACGCTTCTCTCCTGCAAGCTCTCAATCTCGCGATTGTGACGTGCACTTTGCTTTTTGGATTGACCTGAGAACGAGAGTCATACTCAAGTATATCTCAAGCGTATAAGGCGTCACATTATACCCCGTCTCAGGCATCATGTCTTCGGTCGACCCCAAGATCACTGCCAACCCTAAATTTGAGGGCTGGTACATTCATCCAGATGGCACCAGTATGGAATCCTCAAGATAAAAACAAACTACGACTTCAGGTCATGCTAATACCATCAATGTAGCTGAGCCCCTCACCTGCCCCCTAGGCACTTTCACAACTTCTGGTACATACGCTGGATGCTGCGACAAGACGAAGTGCCCGATGCCCACGGCCTGCCATGACAACAAGATTAGCTACGACAACTTCGCCGTGGGAGCATGCCCGCAGTCCGCCTCTTGCCAGACCATGTCCATCAAGTCGGCTCCTGGTGCCAAAGGCGATATTACCTCGAGCATATTTTGCGCCCAATACTGGTATGCCATCGAGGCCTACCGCGACACCGCAGCCGTCACGACTTCTCCCGCCACCAAGACCAGCACATCCGCATCGACACGCACGACACCTACGAGCAACTCTGCTACCATGACAACCTCTGTGAGCACCACAACGGGAACCGACGGATCCTCTACATCATCGCCATCACCTGAGCCGTCTTCCGGAAGCTCGAGCAAGGCTTGGATCGCCGGAGCCGTGGTCGGACCTGTAGCAGGCCTTGCCCTGCTGGGATTTGCTTTCTGGTTCCTGCGACGACGCAGCGCTCAGAAAAAGCACAATGCCGCCAATGCGCCACAGGAGATTGGCGGCTACGAGCGGCCCGCCGATTACAACGGCGGCGACTGGCAGAATAAGCAGTACTACGGCGCCTCGCACCCCAAAAACGAATCCACGACCGCTGGCTATTATGCGCCGGTGCAGCAGAATCAGGTTCATGAGCTCCCTAGCGAAACAAGATGAGGATTCTAATATTGGATGTACGAGAGAATTGGAAAACGACATGCTGTACGCACAATACGACGACGTGGGGAGAAGCTTTACTTTTATTTTGGACGGTGCCGGAGTTGTATTTGAGCTTCATCTTGAAGCGGGGCATTTTTTTCTTCACATACAAGAGCAATTCAAGCATATAATGTTTTGTAGATTTTTAGCGATTATTATGAGGCGCGCAATTCTATTTTTATTTCTGGCAGATTCTCACCTGTAGTTAGGCGCCAGGCCTGAATTGGCGTGGTCTGATTGGGCAACATGTTCAGCTGAATATGTTTACACCAGAAAGGGGTCAGCCACCCCAGTCTACTCTGACAGCAGCATGGACCGGGCCGCGCTCCCCGTGATACCGACTCATTCTCCATACATTGCAATATAACCGGGTTCTATAGACGTTTCTTTACCAATAATGTCTGAAGCGCTACCAGTAGAATCTGGGCTGCCTTGCGAATACGCGTTGATAACGGTACTCAAGTCGTCGCTGGCCGTGTCCAGTGAAGCGATTCGCCGATCATAGATAGGCTTCATCATCTTTGGAAAATTGATTTTGAGCAAACAAGCTTGAGGGAGATCACATTTCTCGAGAGGCAAATGTCGCATTGCCGCTGCCTTTCACACTGCAGTAGCGTTGCATTATGGTGGGCGGCAGGCAGTCAGCCTCAGCTTCCCGCACCACGCGCCCAAAATTTGCCTCGTGGACAGCAACCAACGCCTGCACCAGGAACTCCAACGTCCCTCTTCCTTGAAATGTTGCAGGGCATTGATGGATGTCCTTTTTAGCACGTTGACTTACAGAATCCGCCACATTTAACGAAGAATGAATGAGATATACGAGAAGCTGGCCTTTGCTGGGCAGCTCGCGGCCAGTTCTGATGAGGCAGCGCTTGAGTTCGACGAGAGCGCCCGTGTCTGCGAGGTATACGAGGTTTGGTCGCACAACGAAAGCCAAAAGATCAAGCATGGGTTTCGCATGGTCTATTCCGATCAAATTTCAGATTGGCTCCAACATGGCGGACGTCCAAAAGCCGACCCAGGCTACGACGTGCTGCTACTTCGCCTTGTCCTGGTCACAATTCGACCGATGGGGGACTCGAAGAAAAAGATTGTGAACGTCACGAAGGAAGTCCACAGCCTACTTCTCAAGACTTTCGGGCTGAGACTGGCGAACGATTATTTAAAAAGCACAATCACCAATGTCACATCTTTCCCGAAGGTTGTCGTGTCGCCTGACGTCGACCGTTTCTGCTACTCTTTTAACCACGCGCCTAAACTGGCTGCCATCTGGTCACAGGAGTACCGCTACACCACCGAACGGACACCCAGTCGGGCTGCAATACAAGGCGTTATATATATGACTGAAGACTCCACGGCAGATGGAGAAGCCAAGGAGAAGCCAGAGAAGCATTCCGGCAAAGATGGGCTTACGCCAAGGCAGATGCTGAGGCAGCTGCTGCAGTCGCCCTTTTCCGCTAGTTTATATTCCAATAGCATGGCTCCTGCGCTGCTACTGGCAATGCAGCTTGGATTCGAGATTGATGCGACTCAAAGTCGCATCAAGAACGTTATTCGCATTATTGAAGGGAAGACGGGATATCACACCTTCAAAAGCAGAGAGCCAGCGTCCACGCAGCAGGAGCTTGGGCAGTTGGCCGTCCAAGCGAGTGGATCCGCCACCAAGCTGGCGAGTATCGATAGAAAAAGTATTTCGATGCAGAAAATCCTTCAATTTATAACCAAGGAACTGAAAAAGGAGAACCATATCCAATCTGGCAGTGAAGTGCCGAGCGCTGGCCAGCTTCTAGAGCACCATGTTGCGGTCTTGGAGGAACGGCTTGAGATGCAGATGCTCGATACACGTTATACCATGAAGCGTGTGGATATTCAAATCGATGCTGTAAGTGGCGATAAGTATACAATGATACAACCAACTGCTAACATGATCAGATATTCAACATGATGACACAGGAGGACAGTCTGAACAGCATCCAGCTGGCCAAGTCTACGCACCAAATTGCACACGCCAGCTACCGCGACTCATCTTCCATGAAGACACTTGCCATTGTTACCATGTTTTTTCTCCCGGGAAGTTTCGTTTCAGCACTGTTTTCTATGCCCATGTTCGAATGGAACACTGTGAATTTAAATTCACGCTCCATTGGCGTAGGCCTCTTGCCACAGTTTGGCCTCTACTGGGTCATTACGCTACCTCTCACCGTTGTCACTTTCTTTCTCTATTTCATGTGGCTATGGAAGCTGAAGCGCGAACGAGACCAAGTGCTTGAGACTGTCTCCCGAAAGCCTTTGCAAGATTCTGGCGGTGAAGAAGGGTATGAGATTGTCGAGTCACGCCGCTTGGAGAGGAAGAGACGCGAAACCTCGCTTTAGAACGGCGCAGTGACGCTTGTATCTTCTTCACGGTGTCATGTTTTTAAGAGAGAGAAAATCTATACTTTGTAGTTTATTTCTCTCGTGTCCGTTTGGCATTCAGCCAGTCAACGCCAAGAATAAAGAAAATAAAGAAAATTATAATAATAAAATATTGTATCTCTTAAATAGGGGACTCCACACCGTGCATCGCACCATGAGCCTTTCAGAATACTTTTAGAAATGCAAAATGAATTCGAAAGCCATCTGATGCAATAGTTATAAGAGTTAGCTAGTAAAACTTATCAGCTTTTTGGAAAGGTACTACTTAAGCGCAACGTGACGGCCAAAGTTATGACGTAGATCGCGTTAGGCGTTGGTGTACAAATGCGTCACCACGACGTACGTTGCTGGCCCCGCCAAACACGCGACCTGCCAACTTCACCAAACAAGCGGCCGCGGCCCGGACTCGACGAGGGATGCTGGGCCTAGAATAGAGGGTCACTTCAGCTCAGCAGTATCTTACCCCTTTGCGCTCGCCACGACAGCCGTTGTTTTGGCACGCGAGCCCCGCGCGCGACTGGCAACGATGGCTGCCCCCGCGTCCAGCAGCCCGGTCCCCGCCCAGCTCGGCTTCCTTGCCATCTACAACCCTTCTTTGGGCGATTCGGATGATACCATTGACGACCAGATCGTTTACTATGCTTCGGTCACGTCGCAGGCTGCCACCTCGTCTAAGCGCCGGCGCGCGCGCACGAGGGGCCGTCCGACCGAGGGCATCTCAGCCGAAGAGCGCAATGAGCGGCTGCGCCAGATAGGCCTCGCTCAGGGCATGGTCAGCTTCAGCCAAGGCTTCACCGATGGTGATCCGGTCGACAGCATAGAAACAGAAACTACCAGAGTAGTTGTGCATGAGCTTGAGAATGGTTGGTGGATCTTGGTTGTGAGTTTACGACAAGCGTTTTCAGGAGAAGCGCAGTGCTAACATTTGTCAAAGAGCATTGATTTGAACAAAATACCGCTGCCACCACGGCTCTTGACTAAGAATAGTGAGCCGCAAGAGGAGAAATATGATTACAACACCAAGGAAATGAAGCCTGCTGCCCTCGTGCTGCGCGATCTCCAACGCGCGCACCGCGTCTTCTTGATGCATCACGATGTTTCGCTGAGCTCTCTCTTCCTGCGCCTTCCGCGACGTAAGTTTGTCGCTGTCCTCAGTCGCTACTGGGACCTCTTCTTATCTACATGGAGTGTCTCACTACATGGAAATCCCACCAGAGACATTTACCAAGGCATCAATGTCGCCGCTTCGGGTGAGCTTGGCGTTGGCGTTGGGGAAGAGGACCGCGGCAGTGGCGAACGCGAGGTACTTGAAGGTCTGGTTGGTAGGACTGAGGGTCTTGTGGACCTTGTGGTGTCCAAATTCGGCAGTGAAGGTGAAGATGGGTCGGATGACAGAGGCAAAGCAGTCCATGCCGCTTCCCCTTGGCTGGGCAGCGGAAGAGAGCCTTCGATAGACGACGGCGCCATATTCTTGGGTACAGGCGCGCTATCCAGGAAGTCTCTGAGAGATGTGACGCAGTGGATGGAAGACTTGTATACCTGGGGCGAGCAAGCGTACGGTGTGATTGAGAGTCCAATTTCCACGCGCAAGTCTCGGCCAAAGAAAAGCGATCATGGGCGCCATGCCTCCAAAGGTTCCGAGCCAACTCCCAAAGAGACTGATTTAGACACGTCTAAGAAAGTATTGACAAAAGGGGGCAGCCCTGCAAGTGAAGACGCGCAAAAGCAGCCTTATGGTACACTGCCCTCCAGCACAACCGAAGTTGACGCAGCTAAGAAGCCATTGGAAGAAGGAAAGGTCGCAAAGGCTGCTGAACCGCAGGCAACTGAAGCTGAAGATGGGAAACTGGATAAGATGGTGAGCTATCTGAAGCTTGGTTATGGTCAATATTGGACCATCCCCGGCGTCCAAGGTCTTTCCGGGTCCTCCAATGAACCGGCTCCCGATCCCAAAGTGCACTCCAGCTCCAAAATTGGAGACGTCACGGTACCCAAACGACCCGCTCTGCCAAAGCCGTCTCCATCTCAAGAAGCAGCTGGCCACTACCTGATTGGCCTTAAAGGTGAAATCGAAGAAGCATATGGCGGTGATGATGAAGGTGCGGTAGACTCTGACGAATCGGAGTCTGAACGTGATTCCCGCACTGTTTTGCGAGCTATCCACGTCGAATTGGAAGCTAATGGCATCAGTGGCATGGGCAATGACCAGGTGCGACAGGAATTACTGGATGCTGGCGGTGCTACGCTCACAGAAGTTCAAATGCGCGGAACCATACGACCTGGTGCAAATACTCAAGAACATACCAAGTCAGAGAGGCTGCGAGTCGTAGTCTACGTGAACCGGCCTTTCATCTTCGTCTTCTTGTTCCGGTTGCGGACTGACTCACTGGCCTGGGACTCTCTGTATCGATCCTTGCACTATCAGCTGTCACCGCTGCGCAAGCCGCTGCTCGCATCTACCCAATATCGTCCGGAGCGGCCGGATACGGGTCGCAGCGGCGTCGCTGGTATCTATGATTTGGTCTGGAATCCACTAGACCTCACAGTTCACGCGACTGTGCCTAACATCCCGGATCATGTCTACTCTTCCTACGATCACTCGTCTGCGGCGCAGCGGTGGTCCCGCGCCGACGCCGTCAACACGCACCTGCATGTGCTTAACATTTACAGCGGGACACGGTCGCCGCGCGTCGCCGATCTCGAGCGCACGCAAAAGACGAGCCGCGGATGGTGGGTGGTGTGGACCAGACTGGTGCATAGAGAGGCCGAGTCTCGAGCCACGACACAGCCGCGGGCAGCCTCGAGCGCGCGAGACTCTCCTGCCACGTCTGGGCCTCCGTCGCCTCGGCCGGATTCAGACGTGGATGATGAAGTTGGGATGATGCTAGGCACAACAACGACGAGCAAGGAGATCTTCCTCATTCGCCGAGCCAGCGATCACGCTTCGTCTGGAAGTGGCAATTTGGGCGTCGGTGGCGGCGGCGGTGTGGAGGCCGTCGGCAGGCTTGCGCAGGGCATTGGCGTCGACACGAGGAGATATGTTGAGGATTTGCTCAGCATGTTGTAGAGTGTGCAAGAATTTTATGCGTGTGAGCGCTTTTTTGCGCAGGTCGGTTGCAATCGTTTTAGCGGCATTGGAGTTTTAGCTCTTGATATAGAAAGGTATCGATTCAAACATAAACTGCTCTACAATGAGATGCAAATTGTTCTAGTCTTCCGCAGAGTTGCATGCAAGGGTTGGTTTTCCATCAATATCTTGGTCAGGAATCATGTTCCAGTCCATGAGAGCATTTAAACAGCTGATATCCGGCCACGTCAATAGACTCGTTCTACTGGAGGTCAATAAAAATGATTGGCAGCCCATGGAAACGAAATCTACGCATACACGAGGACGGCATAGAGAAATGAAAGATGGTGATCAAGTGTAGCTGCATCCTACCCAAATCTTGCAGGCAGAATTTTCATGCGGTCAAAAATGCCCTGTCCGACACTCGCCCAAGTCACCGTTGCTCCGCGCTGCGAGGGCGGACGCCAATCATGCCGAGCAAAAAAGAAACAAAAATCAAGCAAGCCCAGCATTTGGCTTGAAAGGCAAAAAAGAAGATCTCTGATGAGAATGGGATTCGAACCCATGAGGATTGCTCCACCAGGAAACGAGCTAAGGTAACCTTAACCTGGCGCCATAACCTTTTGAAGATGTTAGACACTAATCGATTGGACTAGGCGGTTGTTCAGGGATGCTTACCAACTCGGCCATCTCACCAATCATGTATTCCGATGTAATTGTTTAGCACTATAACCTTTATTCGCGGCCTGCGCTACAGATTTAGCACATGGATAGCACATGGATACCCACATAACATTCATATGCAGAAGCAGTTATTCCAACTTGGTACCGTTTTCTGTCTATCCTCTTGGTTAGGCACTAACACCAACTCACACTACTAATACACTATAGCCCTCAGCATCCCTCATTCCTTGCCAGGCCCTAAGCTGTAAACGATGCACCGTAGAGTCTTCTGACCGGCTGGTACTTGACTGCGTGGGGCATTCTGCCGGCGTATCGCCGTGGGCCGAAGAATCTGCAATGAGGTGCGCGAAGCAGAACAGTTTTTAGACGTCAATGTTCTGGTCCAAGCCGAGGCGTAAGGATGCAGCGCAATCTGTGGCAGCTGAAGAAATCTGCATATAACGAATGAGCGACCGTATGCATTATCCCGATTTACGCAATGTTCTCACTTACCAGAGAAATTCGTCGGTGCCAACTGCGTCATTTGGTCGCATTGGAAATAAGTCTCGGGTTCCTGTCCAAAACTCGCCGCCAGATGGTACTTTCTGTCTAAGGAAATGCCACAGCAACCACAACGCATCACTTTCTGCGGGTGGTGACGATGGGTTCTTGGGCATTTTATTCGGTATGGGCTGGCCTTGAGGAGCAACCTTTTCTACTTGAACATTCGAATGTAGTAATTCAGGATGAGCAAGACCAGTAACCTCACTCCATAAAGCAATGATTTCTTTGCCGTTTCCATACTGAGAGAAGCTCTCAGCCGGAATGGTGGCTGCTTCGGTTGAGCATTTGCCGCGAAGGCTTTGGCACTGATTGTTGCGGATGTCAATGCCTCCCTCGGTGAAATGTATTGATCGCAGATCAAGGTAGTTGAGTGGTGTAACGGATAAGCCGAGTTTGATTTGAATAGTTTCTTCCCTTTTATTCCGTTGATACTTGATGATGATTATTAGTCCATGCTGATTTATATGGACATTGGAACCGTTGAGCTCCGCGATGGGAGGGCACTGGCCGTTCAACTTTCGCCCACGCTTATGTGAGTCCTGCAACCATCGAGCTTGTCTGTTCATCATCGACTCAGAAAGCTCCTGTATTATACTTCGACGTGTGCTAAAGTCTTTAAGCAGCGCGGCCTCTCTATTGCTGGGTATACTGTCTTGCAGCCAGCAGCGTTTGCTTGGAGCCATTGTTTCTATGCCCTCTATTGATTCAAGGCATGCAGCTAGATAATAGCTGGCTGGCTGCTCTGTTAGAAACGTAGTCCATCCATCCCTGTTCATCTCACCATACTGTAGCCACAGACAAGAGCCGTATAAATGATTCGCCTGCTGTAGTCTCTCACTTGTATGCGGATGTCCATGAAGAAGTCCAAAGCGCTCGAGATGCCCTAAAAAATCATGCTCGGTGAATTGAAGCTTCGTCTTTGGGTATTCAGGCGAAACAAGTTCTTTCGATTTTGAGATGTGAGCAAATTCGCCCCCTTTCAGTAAAACATCGACGCTAGAATCGTGGTTGCCGAACAATCGCCTGCGCTTCATCTCATATCTGTCGAGAAGACCATTGCGTTTTTCCTCATGCAAACCAAAAACTGTCTGCCTCAGCCGTTTGTTGGATTCAATAGCCCAAGCGTCGGTTCTCTTCAAGCTGTTTTTGCTCCATGATGTTTCCAGCAAAGTTTTGGCGTCCTGAAGATTTGTCCGTAATCCACTTTGTTCCAGCATACTGTCCGCCAATTTTTGGACGCTGTCGCAGAGTTCTACTCGGTCCCACTGTCGGGGCTCCTCAGTGCCTATTGTCTTGACCACCGCATCAAGATAAACCCAGGTTATCGCCCAGGAGAGCCAGACAACCCGTTGCATCCCCGCAGTCTGGTATGTGCGAGTAAAATAGCCAGGATGCAAATGAGGAATCACAATTGTGGGTGATACTATGCTGGAATCATGATTGACGATTCTAGCGATTCCACATTCTTGGAGTAAACTGCTAACACGTAAGACTTATGAGTAGAACAGATGCATTTGCCGTACGTACTGTGCCATGGGGGTCTTTCTACCACTGCAAACCCAAGCTGAGGTGATTTTTCCGAATGTGATACAAACAACAGGAGAGACAATGCGGAGCCACGATGACAAGACTTTCTATGGCTTGATTAGGTATAGGCTAACGACGGCGCTTTAACACTTACTGCAGATAGATCTCGCTGTAAAAGAGTACCCCCCGGCCAATTGTAGATTTGGCTAAAACCTATTGAGCTTTTCAAGCGCCGAATCATGTTGTTTAACTCGTCATACTCGGTAGATACCCTGTGCTCCATTACCGCAATGGAGTGAATAATGCTGCTGACAAGTTTAAATGACACCCTTTCCGCATCCCAAAATGCACTCGCGTCTTTCATTGTTCTGAGCGGTGCTTCTTCAGCACAGATCACTCCAAGCGTGGTGCCAAAAATCTACAGAGGCACAGCTTGTGCAATACAGCTATCCAAGTACGGTCTTGCAGAAGCAACAGCCTCATCCTCTGCACAAAGTTGCATAATTTTGAAGTTCTCTTCCTACCAGGTTTCAAAAATTTCCGCCACTTCTTGTGATATGAGTTCGCTTGGCATGGCGGACCAACCACTGAAGGTGGCGAGGAGAGATGTGCTGCAACGGAGAAAAGCAACCTCATCTAATGGATGTGAGGTTACCGTCGGCGTTTTCCCTCCCGACTGACAATTCAGCAATGTTTTTGGATGAAAGAATCCAATCGTGGCTTTCTCAACCTGGTCCGCAAGCAAATCGGTGGCGTTCACCACTGAAACCTCTCCACCCGCGACACAACGATTGTACACAATATCGGCCGTTTCTGTGCCCAAGATGGCGAATACTTTGTGTGTCATTGCAACTTCGGGGAATAAAAAGACCAAAGAGTCAATAAAGGCACCCTTTATTGAGCTGCGTCGTTTCGGCTGAGCTTGTGTGCGCTGCCAAGGGTTGGATGGCGAGAAGTTGTTCCCACATATCTGGGCGTGACGACGGTATTGCGGGAGCATGTTTGCAACATAAACAGCCACTCACCGAGGAGCTCGCTGCTGAATCCTTGAGAAATAAGATCTTCAGTCACGACTTGGAGCTGCCATGCATACATATTCCAAGACCGGAAGTAGCACAAAGAGCTGCACAAAAGTTTTGGCGATAGAGAGGTTGAAAGCTGAATGTCGAGAATATGGCCGAGCTCTTCATTTGTCACAAATAATGGTTCATAGAGCCATTTGCGAAGTATCTCGTGGTACAATTCTTCAAAGTGTAATGGAGTGCATCGGAGCAAGATGAACTGGAACTGGGCATATTGGTCGGGTATGACGCTCATTTGGGCCCTCATGCGCTCTCTCAACTCGCGGACTATCGTTTGCAGGGGCGACAGTTGTAAGCTAAAGCTGCTTTCGCTCTTTCGACGATGCCTCTCGCGCGTGGAACTGCACGTAAATTGGAGTCCGGCTCCGGCGCTAAACCTTCTTGCTCGCGCTCGATGCATTGAGCGCTGACCCGTTTGTAGTAGTGCTGCAGAAGCGACATGTGCAGTTAGAATAGGGTCGGGCTCGAATGAAGGCATCATCGTGAGGTGTCGTTTTCACAGTAAAATGTGGAAGTTCGATACATCGTAGTTCTGAGCAGAGGTAGAGCAAATCTTGCTGAATTGTAGGACTGAAATGATCTGACGGTCTGACCGGTTGTCGTGTGTTTGCGATTCGCTTCGAAGTCAAAGGCTGGATTGCAAACAAACTAAAGTCACATAATAGCAGTGATATAGCAAAATAGTTCATCGATTTCCAACAATCGGTGAGATGGCCGAGTTGGTACGTTTAACCCACTTCTCCTCAGCAGCCTACCCATGTCTAACCAAATAACAGGTTATGGCGCCAGGTTAAGGTTACCTTAACACGTTTCCTGGTGGAGCAATCCTCATGGGTTCGAATCCCATTCTCATCAGAGATCTTCTTTTTTTGCCAGTTTCAACTATCTTTATTAGCACATGTAGTCGAGTTTAATTTTACTTTAAGTTTTTGCTTGTCTATGTCTTTGCGCTGCCTTGGACTTTTTTGTCCTTTGCGTTTATGTGGTTGTGTGTTGACATGATGCTCTAACTTATAGCAACTGCAGGTTTGGAGAACCAAGATGCTTTACACCTCTATTTTGTCGTCATCACTGCTTCACATTATGTAAGCGATAAAGCAGCCCTCCTGTCCACCATCCTCCTTGCAGTAAAATCGCAAGGCAGATATCAGGCTCTGCAGCGCTACTCACGCGGGAGAAAAAAAAAAAACGCCCGTTGGCCGCAGACAGATCATTGTGAAGAACAACGCTCTCTGCAGGGTAGTTTCACGTAAAAGTGGGCGCGCACAAGGGCAAAAATCAGAACGCGTGGTGGCAGCAGTGCCCCTCTCCACGGCGACGCGCCAGGTCCAATAACGGAGAGCACCGGGAATGATTTACATCTCGTTTAATCTGCCTGGCCTTTGAGTTGCTTCGTAAAACCACTGCTTTCGTGCAAAATATTGGTTGAAAAACGCAAGCAACCGCGCATTGCGCCTCAGCTCAGCACACCACCCGCGCTAGCTCTCCATGTACCTCTCTCGTCCTCATCGCCCATCGAGGGCAAACCCCCGTCGACTGACCCGAGGCCGCCGTCTCCCGCACATGCAGAAACAAGCTGCCTGGACTGGAACATCGACAACATCTTTCGCGGTGGTTGGCAAGGGCGGCGGGCGCGCGGATGGCCCCCCCTCGGCCCGCCCACGTCGTCGTACGTCAATCTTTTTTTGCAGAAGCGCGCCTCGATGAAATTGTCACAAGGACCGTTGCGGCTGCTTCGGGAGACGTAGTATGTTTAGATGAATACGTGAAAATTTCACTCATAAAAAGCGTTTATATTATAGAGCTAGCTGTAAACATTTTAGATGAACAAACAATCAGCGTCCGAGGATCTACAAAACCTTACACAACAATTAAAACAAGCTCCTCTTTTTATGACAGTTCTGCGGCCTTTTTCTATCAAAGCAAGTGCCAAGCAGAGTTGGTCTGTCGCACTTCCCACTCTAATAACAAAAAGGTCTCGGCTGCTTCGCAACATGGGGCACGTGGGGCACCAAACAGGCGCCTCAACAAGTTGGTCCTCAATCACCTCTGGTGCGGTGTCCTGAGGATGGGTGCATTTATCCAATATCCAGGTACGTCTGAGGCGAGCGAGCAGAGTGACCGGATCGGCATCTTGCCTAGCCTTTGTCACCTTACAGGACCACAACAGCATCACCTCGAGCGTTGCCTCACTAGGTACCGAGACACGCCAGGATATGCCTGTGTCCTCAAAATTCGGTGCTGTTAAAATGTCATACCTCTGCAGAGGAGACCGTTGCTTGAGGCCCGGAGTGTACTTGCTCGGGATTGCCTCTCCCTTTATCACGGAATTAATTACCTCCCCTTCATATCGAAGTACACCTGGTAAACAGATAAGCTCGGCGTACCCGTACTTCTCAACTCGGAAAGTATCTAATACGGCATGATAAACTACCTGGCCTTGACGACACGATATGATGTCATGTCTAGACGGGCGGGGGCTACAACCATGCCCAACCAGATACTTCGCCCATTCGACTAGGGCTTGGTCAGACAACGGGACTCGGTTTGAAAAAAATTGTGGAACCATTAACTGATCTCGGAGTCCAGAGAGTACGGCATGGTGAACTTGGTTGCGCTGGTTATGAAGCTGTGCACGAATTGATTCTGGCTCTTGGAACATAGAGATTGCAAGAGTGTCGCACGTGAGACTCGCCAACGATCTGAAAAAATGATCTTCGCTGCAATGGCCAATATCCCAAGCTTCAGAGCCAGTGCCGCCGTTGGGCATATCCCTAACATTGCACTCGTGGCAGCTTATCTGTTGCAGCTGAGCGAGATGACGTGATACTTGTGGCAAACCTTTTATAAACTGGCCTTCATCCAGCCTTTTAAATATAAAGGGTCCATTGACTGCCAACAACTTTCTTGTGACGCGTAAAACGACGTGAATACTAGGAAGTGGGCTAAGCCTAAAGCCTTCAAGCTCGTTCTCGTGAAGATGGTCCAGTTCCTCAGGGCATCTTTCTGGTTCAGACCCAGGATTATAGGATCGGTTCAAATGTGATAAGGCGATGGGAATAGAGTATTCTATTGCCTCTCGTAACAAATCCAGAGAACAGTTGTCGAACCCCAGCTCACGTAGCGTGAATTCCCAATACGCCTCCAAGGTTACCAGTCGGTTGTCAGCAGAGTATGAAGCTGACTCAACCTTGATACTGTCCCTGCTAGATGTCTGTACCAAAGTTTCGAGATTTTCCAACCGATGGTGAATCGATATTTTAATGCGTCTCTCCAAATCTCTGATATTTTCGGGAATGAGAAAATGAACTTTTGCATCAGCCGGCGCAAGTACCCTGAAGTCTCCAATGGACAAGGAAATGGGAGAATCCAGGCACCATTGCGCAAAGGCCAGCAACCAAGGAATCCCAATTCCAGTCCTGATGGTCAAGGCTTCAATTGTGTCGTGCCCTAGCCGACCAAGCTGACGAAATGCATTAATCAATTCGATTAATGTCTCGGGAGGAGGCACACCCTCGAGCATGCGCAGCTCGAGCAACCGAACGTCCTGGCAGGAGTATTCGCTAGGTATGTTTGAATATAAAACTCTTGGAATGATATGTTCTTCGATCAACTTTTGGCAAAATACAACCGAGTCAAAAAAGCCACAAGCAGGCATCCGAGGCTCCAGAACTTTGAGCAAGTCCCGCAATGCCTGCAGAGGCGGAACAACCGTCAGGTCGGATGCTGAACTGCGCAGCATCTTATCCAGGGCTGCGGCACTTTGAAACACGCCTGCTGTGGGAATGAGAGCGGCCGCAAAAACCAAGAAGCGTATCCCCGCGGCGCTCTTCCCGAGCTGCACGGCACAGTCGTTGTGAAGAAATCCCACGGTTGCCTTGAGAAAGGCCACGGGGGCGGCCGTTCTGGGCACGAGAGCGCCTTCCACCTTTTGGATGCTCATGGCGCTGGCGGGCAGCGTGCCGCCAAACCCCTCGCAGGCCATGAGAGCCAGGATGGAGACGTTGTCGGCGGTGGCGGCCATGACCAGTCCTCTGGCCAGAGAAAGGGTACCAGTCGCCGTGGCATCGAGCCCCCATTGCAGAGATATTGCGGAGCTTGCCATTTTGTCTGAACCCGTTCGGGTTCGGGTTGGTAATGCGGTGAGCAGGAAGTTGATGCGGGGGTCGGTGAGTACTCACACCAGAATAGGAAAATGCGTGCAGCTGAGCTAGCGCACGTGCTCGCATATTCCTTCTGCAGATGATAAATTTATATACAAGTATATCTTATCACCAGATCTTGACAATTTATATGATGAATTGATACTAGATATAATGT
>JARDXD010000842.1:0-37640 GCA_029218145.1 Aphanocladium album
GGGACCAGCAGCAGCATCCTTCTTGGCGTCGACCCAGAGCAGGACCGTCGTCGAGGCGTTGCTGTCCCACAGACGCACCACCATGTCAATGTGGCGGACGCTGCCCCGGGCGACGGGCGCGCCGGTGCTGACGCGCCACTTGCGCCGGGGGAGGACGAGCGCGGACAGAACGTGCTGCCAGAGCTGCAGCGTCGGGAGCTCGGCGCGGGACTGCGCCTGCTCGTGGTAGCAGGCCAAAAGGGGATCTTCAAAGTCGATGAGGGGAGGCATTTGTGGGCGGAGAATGGCCCCTACTTGGGTTGCAGCTGATATTCTAGACAGGCAATATTTCGAGTTGGATCGACTTCTCTTTATGTAGGCGGTGGTGGCGCCAGGAAGCGCCGTCGCACTTGTGACAGGCGGGTAGCTGCTGCATGGGATTTTCGTGGCCAATCAGAATTGGTAAATATATTCGTATTGCATTTATCTGTCGCACGACTATTTTGTCGACGTTTTGCAACTGTCGGATGGACATTATTTATGCAAGGCATTAGTGATGGTACCAACTCCGTCATGCCGTTGTTGTCAGTCCAGAAGCTAGGCATGGATACATCATCATATTCGTGTCAATTGGAGGAAACACTATTTGGCTGTTTCACTTATCATGTTTACCTGATATGTATTCGTTTTAATCTGCCATCTTCAACTCCATGTATCGCATAGCTGACCAACATTGTACTGTACCCTGCATGGCATGACACGAGTATCCCTCGTTCTTCCACATTTCATCAGACAACTCGTGCGATTTAAGACGTTGGCCCAGAAACTTGACAGCCAGACTTTCAATTGATACTCCGCATAACGACTTCGCATACGAGACTGGCCGCCAGCACAGCTCAACGGGGTTGTCGACGTGCTCAACGTCGTCGAGCCCAAGTCGGCACTGTCCAAGCGCTCTCTGCGCTCCATTCGCATAGTGCAGCAGAATTCCTCGACAGCAGAAGGTAGTTGAGTCCAAAAAGGTGTCCGCCGCAATGACATCTGTCAGCGGTGCGGAAGAGAAGAAAAGATCCTCATTTGGCGATTGAGACACGGGCTCCTGTAGACTATGATACCTGTATTCAGTGTCTCCATGTTTAGGAAAGGGCACAGCATGGTGTGTCCCAGAAGTTCTTGCATGAAGGATCCGAATTGCACCCGATTCTTTCCACATTTCTCGCGTGTCAAGTAGTAAGAGCGGTCGTCCACTGGTTCGGCCAATTTCGTCTCGGGCCCGACTCTGTGTCCCATGGAAGCCAACTGTGATTGTACCTTGAAGTTTCAGCTGCAACTTTTGTTCAAGTCAGAAATTGTGTCATTTGTGTCGTAGTTGAGCCACATACAAGAACAGAAGGCCCCCTGATGTTGAAGACGTGCATGTCCCCGCGCCTCGCTGCGTAGCGTCGTATGCCCACTCCGAGTACTTCATCCGCTGAAGGCAACGGAACGTATATCCAATCGACAGATTCTTGGATGGAAAGATCAATACATCGCCATGTCTGCACTGCATTCGGTCCCTTTTCCGTGTGTGCATGCACTGCTATTATGTGCCCGTCACTGCAGAAGAAGGTGATGCCGAAGCAGGAGCGAGTATCGAGAGCAGTAAAGCGAGAATAATTGTGATTTTGCAGTAGACGTAGGGATTGAAACAGATGTAACGGCATTGATGCATTCCAAAGCACCAAATTGACAGCTCCTGGGACAGTCAAGCGGCAGCGTCCAGACTAAAGCTCGTTTGTCAGTCATTTACTTTCGTTCGGTGGCTAGCAAAAAGCACAATATGAATATTGGCGTGGTCATATGTCAGATAGACGAACCATAAAATTTGCGGTGACTTTTGTAAGTTTGGATGTTCTTTCAAGTACATGTAGTTGGTGGCGAGATATTGTGCTCTGCAAAGCATCCGTTTCCGTAACGCGAACACGAGCGATCTCTTTAATGCCACAAGAGTCAATAGTGATTTTAGTAAAAATTGAGTCATCGTCTTTGTTGTAATCGGTTTGAAAAACAGGTAACGATTCGCGGGTCCAGCGGCTGACGTTACTGAGGCACTGCGATATTGTGGAAAATTCCAGATTCATCCGTGACAGCTGGTGAGCTTGTTCGAGAACAACTCCATATCGCCAGGCCATATGACCCTCAGTGAGGTCTATTATGATGTCTTGTAATTCGGTCGGCAATAGCTGCAGCTGCGAAATTTGCCATGCTTCAACTACCTGCTGTACCCGTGCCGCGCTGAGTGGCTCGAAAGGCAGAAACAGAGGGGCGCAGTGCCTCCAAGGGAACATTGCCACTGACGCCACCCATAACTTGAACAGCTTGTCCTCAGTAGTTCCTGTGCAGGTCTTCATAAAAAGGTTAAAGCAATCTGTATGTATGGTCGCGGTTTCCCCGCTGGCTGGGCACTGACTGCATTTCCGGAACTTGCAAAATGTCACAGACTTGTCGCAGTCCCGCTCGGTCAAGCCACGTCTGGTGACAGATTTTGCATCATAAGCCTTCACTCTATCATCAAGATGCATCAACGAGACCATGCGCTCATTTGCCTGAAACGGGTGATGGCAGGCACCACACTGGCGATGAATCTCGGCGTGGTATTCGCCAACTTGTCGGCCGTTGCGGTCGTACTGGACTGGGGCCATGCCTTGCGCAAAGCCCATCGCAGAAGATTCGGAACTCATTGGCTTTCAGATCATGCAACAGATGCGTGGGACGATTAACGAAAGGGCGTCCCCTGCGGACGTTATACGGAAAGCGAGGTTTGCCCCTCCAGTTTAGGTTGTAGGTAGGTAGTCAGACGCCAACCAAGCCACATCCCACCAGCACTGATTGATGGTGGTGGTGCAAGGTTGGTCAAGCGCACAGGCGGGCCTTCATGCATGCACACCCGCCAAAAGTCACCCGTAACACTGCCAGTGATAGATGGGTTTCTGCTGCATAGGTACCTGTCGAGCCTCGGGCATTGTCCAGATTTGTCCTAAATAAGCCAGCTTTATTTGTGTGTCACGTCCCTTGCATCTCTATATATTCCATGCACCTACTTTTTGTCATCTCGACACTATGGAGAAACATAGTTGGTCCTGCTGCACGCTTGCCGCCGTTGTACTGGTAGCCTGTACAAAGCCTGCCCCGCTCCAGCGCGTGCAAGCGAAGTCGACTCGGAATGTTGTAGCGGGCGATGTACCTTCACTCTGCTTTAGCATCGCAGCTTGCAAACGCATCATCTTCAACGTGACAGCATCATTCCTCTTCCATCATTTCCAATCCTATCATCCGCTGTCCCGCAAACCTATCAGTATAGATATTCTCAGCCCTCTCTTGTCGTCTGCATTTTTCCAGCACTTCTCTCAGCTATCGGTTCGACGCTTTAATTCGGCAACTTGGCTGTTTGCCTTGTCGTCATCCACCGCAACAGCATCTTGGCTTACAACCTCCTCAATATGAACCGTTCTGCGTATTTCAAACCATCTTGAGGCTACTGCAGGCATTTTTCCACTTCCCATCGCGACAGTGCAAACATGCTGTCGGCTCTTTATTCGCACACCGAATCTCGGTCCATCAATCAGTACCAGCCCGCCGATTCCGACTCAGAGAATGGCATGTTTGACAGTACGCCTGCTCCGAGCAATCGCTCCTCCATATCCATCGATTGCCCGATTCGAGAATTTCATTGGAATCAACGTCTCTCATTGACTACAAAAATGAACTGGCGTCGCCAAGGCCACCGTCCGAGCATGTTCACCAAGATGGCTGGTGCACATGGAGATGAAGAAAAGCAGCCTCTGATTCTGCTCAACGACAAGATAGGCCAAGTTCTCATTCCCATGCGCAAGTCTTCAGCTGGTACCACGCATAATACCAGAGACGGAGACGATAAAGAAAATCCCGACTGCCTAAGCTCTGCTTACCCAACAAAACAACTGGATAAAAGGCGGCTGAAAATTGGTAAATTGTCCGCAGACCTGAAGCAAGTTCGACCAACTGACGCTGCATTCAATAGTACGACGATTGTCTTCCCACAAAGCAAGCACTGCAATCAAAGGCAATTTCCGTCTACACACGGTCAACGCTCCCTAGCAGGATGGTTCCGTTTCTCGACAGCTGCAATCGCCGGTGTCGGATACCAGCGCATCGGTTTTGCAGCAATTTTCAGCCAACAATGTCGTCGCATTTCCTCTATACAACGCATCGAATCCAAGCGACTCGGTACCGCGTTTAGATCAAAAATCCTGCAGCGTTGCATCATTTAGCACACTCGGCTCACACCCCGGTCATCACCACCTGGTAGTGCAAATGCCATCGCCGGATCAAACTGATTACCCGTGGCAGCACGCAGAAGGTTTGTTTTTTTTTTACTCAGGCTCGCTTGATACTAACTCTTGTAGATGCTCGCCACAGTCTTTCGGCTTGTCTCGCATTCCCGGTTGACGACCAGCAGTCTTCAAACAAGCTCTTCGCCCCCGTCCCAACCCGGGTACAACCAAAGCTATCATTGGTCGATATGGCTCACAGCCTTTCCGACAATGTGACTGGGACACCAGACATTACATTGTTACCTAAAAGTGCCCTAAAGCGCAGCTACTCCGCCGGGCCTCTCCTTGACTACACTAGAGCCTCGAAATGGCTGCGGGACATGCTGTGGTATCCAGAATCCTACACGACGAAGCTCACCAAACGCCCACCAAAGTCTGGACCCCACTCCAATGCGCAGAGCACATCGAAAAATCCATCATTGGCTGATATTCAGTTGGCAAGAAAAGTCACTGGACTATCACAGCATTCAGTCAGATCAGATTCACGTTTTGATGGCTTTCTATTTCGTCGTGCAGTGAGTGACTTGGAAAGATTGGTAAATGAGGCGGTCACTGTGGCCTCCCAGGCAGTCGAATTTCCTCAGCCTGGTAACTCTGACACGCCTCGCAGTCGGTCAAGCAGTGCTAAGGACTCAATCTCCGGATTAGAAGCTTCTTCCTCCAGCAAAAACTATCTGTCTGACGAAAGTGAAGAGTTATCATCTCCAAGACCCTCTTGTAAACATGCCAGTACTTTCCATGCTATGGATAACAGACCTCGTCTGCGCGAGGTGGTCGAGAAGTACCCCGATGATGGACTTATGCCCAGAACTGAAGAGCACTCTCAAACACATCGGCATGTTACTTTCCAACTTCCAGGTACTGCGATGGGAGAAGATGGCAACCAGTCATTCTCCGTACACCCTCAAATGCCTATGAAATCCCCTTTGCGTAGTCAACGTGAGGGTCAACGGGCGTGCATGACTCCTTACAAAACGGCATCCGACGCAGGGCCACAAAAAGCATATCGAATCGGCGATGAACAACTTCCAGAGCGCGATATCGCTGGGCGACAAATGCCAGTCGACCACGGTATCAGCCTGCGACGACGCTCACACGTCAGCTTAGATGCAGGCCAAAGGTTCAATCTAGCCAGATCGCATCGACGGCAGCCTATTGCGAGAGATTGGTCGACGACCCGCAAACATTTTGTTGCTTCTGTTGCCTGTATCAGCACGGCCTTGATAGGCATTATTCTAGGCATTTACGCTGGATTGGTGCCGTCTATCCAATACTATGTCATTGACCCAGCTCATATTGTTGTACATGGCAATACTGGCTGTTTCTTCGGTATGGCGATTCCAACATTTTTCTTGTGGCCTCTCCCATTGCTGCACGGCAGAAAACCCTACATTTTGACTGGGCTAGTTGTTGCAATGCCTCTTTTGTTTCCCCAAGCACTTGCAGTCACCTCGCAGAGATTGATGGATTCAGTTGAGTGGAGATCATTGCTCCTTGCCTCACGAACGCTCATGGGTATCTCTCTTGGATTTGCTGGCATGAATTTCCATTCCATTCTTACCGACCTCTTTGGCGCGTCTCTGATGAGCGTAAATCCTCATCAAGAGGTGGTGGATCACTATGATGCACGAAGACATGGAGGCGGCATGGGTGTTTGGCTCGGCATCTGGACCTGGTGTTGGATTGGCTCTCTCGGAGTAGGCTTCCTGGTCGGTGCCTCCATCATCGACAAGTATACACCCACTTGGGGATTTTACGTCAGCATTATTCTCATCGCTGTGGTTCTTTTCCTCAATGTTGTTTGTCCGGAAGTTCGCCGTTCAGCCTACCGACGTTCTGTAGCGGAAGTCAGAACCGGCCCCGATATCTCGCGCCGTGTTGCGCGCGGTGAAATCATGATGCACCGTGCCAAAACCGGACCCAGATGGTGGGGAGAAGAAGTATACCATGGAATCGTGCTGTCAATGGAAATGCTCAGGCAACCGGGCTTCTTGGTAATGGCTATCTACTCGTCTTGGATCTACTGCCAAGTCGTTCTCATCATTGTTCTTCTAGGCTCGCTGGCTTCGAGATACTACCGATTTCGTTCTCCCGAGGTCGGTCTGCTCGTTGCAAGCATGGCGCTAGGTGCTTTCTTGGCCATTCCATTTCAAAAAGCAAATTTATTCTCTCGCTCTCGCTTTGCGCAGCTCAATACCAACAAAGCCACCCTTGACAGGAAGGTGGTTTGGTCTTCACACATGGTACGGCGCACTGTCTTTTCCTTGCTGCTACCATTGGCTGGTATCTGCTACGCGGCTGTCTCTACCGGCCCTCCAACACATATCAGTCTACCTACCATATTTTCTCTCTGTGTTGGTTTTCTTTCCTGTCTGGCCATTTCCGAATGCAACGGCCTGATCATGGAAACTTTTGACTGCTCTGACCTGAGCCCTGGAATGACCGGGCGCCAACGTGGTTCATCAGCAAGAAACCCAAAAAGGACAAACTACTCATCCTTCCCGCGAGTCACTGCTGGCTTTGCGCTCATTCATACATTTGCTTTTATCCTAGCTGCGGGATCCACTGCCTTGGGTGGGCATGTTACCAGAACCCTGGGGCAGCAGGTCGCGACTGGCGTTGTTGCAGGCATTTTGTTTGTGCTCACCATCCTTTTGCTCCTCGTTCTTGTTCGTTTTGTGGAAATTCAAATTATTCCACGATCAAAATTCGACGAAATGGATCGCGTTGTGGAAGCAAGACGAAAGTCGACCATTC
The DNA here is from genome assembly GCA_029218145.1 of Aphanocladium album. Lineage (NCBI taxonomy): Eukaryota > Fungi > Ascomycota > Sordariomycetes > Hypocreales > Aphanocladium > Aphanocladium album. The sequence continues at coordinate 7,089 of JARDXD010000842.1, forward strand.
GACGAGCATCAATGCCGAATGACCCGCAGGCCATGATAGAGGAGGAGCAAGCGTGGCGTCCAATCATGATTGGCAATCCCATTGGCAAGACGCGCCGAATGAATATTCTTGAGCTTGGAAGCATGACTCGTTGGCAAGAAATTCGGAAGAAAAATCGACTCATTGACGCTGGAGCTCATTTGAATCGTGGCGCCTTGGGTCATGGGTTGGGGGCGCTGGATGATCAGATGAGCGACTTGAAACGAAATTTGCATATTGGTAGCGGAAGGAAGAAAGGCCGGCGAATGTACCGCTCTGATGAAAGTAGCGAGACAGGGAATGACTTGGACTTTGACGGGTACAGTATGAGCAACCTCAGCACGCCTGGCAGGAATCGGCACGGCGGCGAGCGTGAAGATCCGATGGAGACGGCCATGATAGATGAGGAACTTGGTCGCATGCAGCAAAAGTAAGCAGTTTGGGGATCATTTACCTAAGAGTTAATAGCATACTCTATTCTTCATAAATGTCTACTTTTGAAGCCCTAATAAAACGAAAGATTGTCTATCAAGGATTGGATAAATCCTGACAAGGAATCCGCCCAAGCCGCTAAATGATGATAACTAGACGCTTCTCAAACAACGAAATTCAAAATTCCCACTTAATCGTACATTCCCTCATTTTTAGTAGCGCAGTCTCTTTACTGCTTTCTACTTTTCCATTTTTTTTCTCTCGTACTCAGCCCACGTTGAGTACCAAGTCGGTGCCGCGCCGTGTCGGCGTCAACCGCGGCAGCCAGGTCGGCGTACTAGGCAGATCCGGCGTCGCGGGAGCCTGCAACGACTGCACACCCTCTTGACCCTGTCCTTGCTGCTGCTGCTGCTGCGGCGACTGCTGCCAGCGATCTCGCGCCGACGGCCGCTGCGTGTTTTGCGGGGGCAGCGCCATGTTGGCCGCTCGTGTCGTGCCCAGCCTCTTGGCCAGCAACGAGGAGGACGAAGAAGACGTCGTCGCGAGGGCCTCCTGGCTGCTGTTGTCGTGCGCCGCGGGGTTGTACTGCGTCATGGGCGAGGACGACGAGGAGCGGCCCGGGTGGTGCGGCGGGCGCCAAAACTCGGGCTCGTGGCGATCCTGCGGCTTGTACGGCTGCGGCACGGGCATGGGGTGGCCGGGGTAGCGGCTCAGGCTGTCGCGGCGGTCGTCGAGGTCCGGAATGGTGGGCTCCTGCAGAGGTGGAGGAGGAGCGGGTTGCTGAAACTGCTGCTGCTGCCTCTGCTGCTGTTGCTGCTGCTGTTGCTGTTGCTGTTGCTGCTGCTGTTGCTGTTGTGCAGGGCGAGGGCGAGGTTGAGGGTACATGGGGAACGGGTGCGGGAGGTGGCTCGGAGGACGGCGACGTTGCTGCGGTTGCGGCTGGCGGTTTGAGGACGGCAGAAGGGTTCTGTCATCGCGAGGTGCCATGCTGGGTTCCGGCTCCGGGGAAGGCTCGACCATGCGCATGGTCGGCGAGCCGGTGTGCGGCGCAAAGGATAGCTGCGAGGGTGGGCGCAGCGGAGGAGGGCCCATGTGCACGTCATGCGACGGAGGACGCATCATGGAGCCGCCACGGCCCCGGCCTCGACCTCGCAGCGGCATGCCGCTACCGCCTCGAGAGTGGCGTACGGCTTCCTGGTGGTGGCCGCCGTAGGGCAGGTAGGGAGGCTGTCGCTGGAAGGATTCCCTGCTGGTGCCGCCGTGGTTCATCATCATGTGGCCTAGTGTCGGGCTCGGCTGGCCCATTTCTTGCTGCTGCTGGTGGAAGAGCGGCATGCGTGGCGGCGCGACGCCGGGAAACATGGCGCGGCCGCGAATACCAGGTGTGCCGCCGCCGCGACCGGGAATGCGCGGGTACGACACCGGACTTATACCGCCGCCGCCACCATTGTCCTTGTGGTTTGGGGGAGGCGCGGTGGCTGCGACAGAAGCGTTGTTGTTGTTGTTGGTGTTGTTGGTGTTGTTGGTGTTGCTGCCGGCGCTGGAGGCGGTGGCGCGGCTGCGCGGCGACTCGGCGACGGGGGACAGGTTGTTAACCTGGCCGGGCGTCGGGAGGGGCGACCTCAGGCCGTCGTCGGAGAGGTTGGAGGAGATGCTAAAGGTGGTGATGCCGCTGTCGGCCGACGTGGCGCGCGATCGGGTCGAGCGGGATGTGAGGGAGCGGCCGTTGAGGTTGTGGCTGCCGGGAAGCGGCTGCGACGCCGATCGCGGGTTGGGCTGTCGGGAGAAGAGCGGCGAGGGCACCGTCTTGGGCGTGTACACGATGGATTTCATGCGAGGCGTTTTGGGATCGGCCGTGGACGGTGTGGTTTCACTCTCTGCTTCGGCCTTTTGCTGCTGCTGCTGCTGCTGCTGCTGCTGCTGCTGCTGCTGCTGCTGATGTTGATGCTGATGCTGATGCATCAATGGTGTGGCAGCAAGCTCCTGCGGAGAATTCACCTTGTTCATCCACTCGCTCTGTCTCATCTCTCGCCTGCTCTCCTCCGCTGCCAGAGGCTCGCGGGACCGACGCGCGGGGATCTGCGTCTGCACGGCCGTGGTGACAATCCCCGGCGTCGCCGTGGCGATGCGCGGCGCGGCGCTGAGCGGGCTCTGCATCTCTTTTTCCGCGGCGCTCCTCGTGTCCCCGAGGATCCAGTTCCCGCATCCGTCGGCCACGTAATACGGAGCCGCGGCGGAATCGGGCCCTGCCGAGGGGGGACACCAGATCTGGCCGGCGGGCGAGGTCGAGCGGCGGAGGTCGTCCTCTTCGAATTCAGTGAGGGCGCTGTCGCGGCCGAGGTTTTGCTGGGATGTGAGCGCTTCCTTGCTGCCAGCAGCTGGTGGTGGTGGTGCTGGTGCTGGCTGCTTGTTGTTGTCGGGGATGACGAGACGCAGAGAGGATGGCCGCTGGCTGTTGGCAGCGGTCGCAGCTGCGGCGGGAGGAGAAGGAGGAGGACGCATGAATTGGGCGGCGATGGGGTGCAAGTGCGCCGAAGCGTCTTGATTCGTCGACATGCTCGCCTGGCGCGTGGGCCAGGTATTCTTTGGCGCCGCAGGAGGCATGTCCGGCTTGGCGGGGAGCAGCTTGGACAGCGGTCGAAGCCTGGTGGGCGTCGGTGTCGGCGTCTTTTCCGAGTGCTGCTTCGACGGCGAGATGGCGAGGCCGATGGCGCTCGGCCGCCAGCTGTCGCGCGTGTACGGCTGCTGACGCTGGTTCGCATTCTGGCCTCGCCCGCCGCCGCTGCCTGACGCTGCTTGCATGGGTGGATAGCGCGACGTGCCCGGCATCTCGTGGGTGGCCCAGGAGTTGCTGCCATCGCTGCCGTTGGAGCGCGAGGTCTTGTCGAAGCCGTAGCCCCAGGTGTCGCGGGCAGTCACGTAGCCTCCTCTGCCACGGCCGCCGCCGCCGCCGCCTGCGGTGAAACTGCCAATGATTGAGCCGCTGTGACGACGGTGGCGGCGCACGAGGTAGCGGCCGAGGAGGATGAGGCCAAAGGCGAAGCCGGCGGCGAGACACACGGCGCCGATGGAGATGCCTGCGATTTGGCCCTTGGAGAGCGGCTTGCTCGCGCCGCCTGATGCATCCTGCGTTGGGGTGGGGGTGGGAGTCGCTGTAGAGGTTGTTGTCTGCGAGGATGGTGAGATGTTTGTAAGCGTATACGGTGGTGTTGCGGTCAAGAGCGTAGTCTTTGTAGAGGATGAAGTTGAAGTCGGAGTAGTCGAGCTTGTCGCATCGGAATCAGTGGATGTGGGAACAGGCTGCGGCGACTTGGACGAGGTAATCGGCGCAAAGGTCAAGACGCCGCTCTGCGGGCCAAACTTCAGCGTCGCTGTGATGACGCCAGAATTAGGCTGTGCGACACTCGACTGGCCGCTGCAAATCTTGTACGCTCTCGAAAAGGCGACATCTGTGTTTTCGTGTTAGCCCAGTTTACCATATTCTTTCCCGCTTTGCCAAAGTCTTACCTCCAGCTTCGACGTCGCTGCAGAAGCCAACCTGCTTTTCACCGGTGAGACACTGCAGCGCGCCCTCCCCGATGGTATACCCGGAGCGGCCCCGGTGTCCGCAGACGAAATCGAGAGACAGGTACTGGTCGGTGTCGTCGCCGCGGGCGTAGTTGACGGTGAGGAAGGAGACGAGGCACTGCTCCGCGCAGGCGGGTATGAAGGCGGAGATGTCGTCGCGAAGCTTGGACGGGATCGAAGGGGTGGACGTCTTGGCAGACGCGATGTGGCATTGCAAAAGAGTGACGAGGGTGAGTGGTATTAGTGCATGGCGCGTCTTGGCCATTCTAGTGAGGGCGGGAATCTGGGCAAGTTTGTTAATCAGCTGGGGGACGGTGTAAGTGGGAGCTGGGAGGGAGAATCGTACTTTTGTTGTGAAGATGGAATTAGTACATGGCCTGTTGCCGTAGGCGCATCTCAACTCTTTCCTTGTTCTCTGCGTAACGAGGTCAAGAAGAAGGGTTGGTTCTTTTTTGGCAGAATAGAGATTTTTTTCGTTTCGCGTGGTGACTGTTGAGGTTCGGCGGCTAGATGGGTGGCGGGGGAGGAGAATGACGAAGAGCTGAATAGCAGACAAAAAGTCGCACCAAAAAAAGAGGATGAACAATAAAAAGAGGCGCGGCCGTGACGTATAGATCAAACACGTAACTAACAAAGGAAAATATTTTCTGATCAACAGATGAAATTAAGAATGAATCGACCGTAACAAACAAGCAAGACTATCCAAGAAAAGAAAGAGAAGAGAGAGTGAGAGAGCTGGAGTGACTTGGCACTGGGGAAACACATATTCTTTAGCCCGCCCGCACGTCTCTCAGGCAGACTCCTTCCGCCTCTTTGTCTGCCCTCATCTCAGCCTATCGACTTGCATGCTTGCCGCCGAGCCCAAAAATGTTGGCCGGTGCTGCAATGTGAACAAGAGAGAACGCGGGACGCGGGTGGGGGATGGGGGGGGGTATGACGATGCAGAGGGCGCTTCGAACGATATCCAGTCATCACGGCGCATTAGCAGTATGGGTCCAAGACATTGATTCTTTCCTAAACCGACAAGGGGTTTTTCTTTGCTGCAGGTTGTGAGCTGGCACACCTACAGTTCTGTAGGTAGCTGGGCTAACCGCCCAACTCTGTTCTAAGCGCCCAACTTTTTAACAAGGCTGTTGCTTTCCCCTCACAACCTGTTCACGTCTCTCATCCCCGCTCTGCTGTTTTGCTAAAAATACAGAAAATTCACAAAACATGAACAAGTAGAGTTTATTCAAGACGAAAAAGAAATCAATCTCGTGAAAATAGCAGAGCTGGGGAAAAGATACCGGACTGGTCGTCGGTGGTCGCTGCGATACCAGCTCAGACCCTGGTTTAGCGTGGACGGGGACGGCGTGGGCTTGATTGGGTGTGGATGGCTCCCAATCAGCCCGGTAGTTCGAGTCTGTGAAACGCGCCCCCGGCCACGCACCCATGTAGTCATGGAGATGCGTTCTCTCTAGATTATAGATTTTGTGTTTGTCTTGTTAGTTTTGCTAGGCACATTTCTCACAAGGCAGATCCCATGTACCCCTGCTGAGCTTAGCTCATCTCCAAGTCTGGACAGCGTATGGTGGTGACACAAAATAGTTCTTATAATTTCTAGATTATCTACCAAAATAATAAATGCGGCAAAAGAGAGAAAAAAAAGAGCATCGTAATAGAAGGGTTTCAACAACAAACAAACTCAGGCTATGCTCAGGACGATTCGGCGCGCACACTCCACACAGCAGCCAGCACCATCATCATACACGGACTTGTCTTTCTCCAGCAAACAGCGTCGAGCTCCGTCTTCTTTCGCGTCAACAGGGTGTACTCAAAAAAAGCAAATGTAACAACGCCAACGCCAAAAGTTATGAGATAAGATATTCAAACGAATAAGGGTTAAAGAAGCGGGGTTGGCGGTTGCTTCGTCGGGTATGGCCGCCTTTACATGGCCATCTCGGCCTGCAGCTTGCGCAACTCCTCTTCCTCGTCGTCCTCCTGCTGGGCGGCCTGCGGTCTGTTGGAGACGGCTGCTTCCACGTTAGCACGATCCTTCGACAGCTGCCAAACGCTGCTTGTCCAAAACTTACGATCCTGGCTGGGAGGCGAAGCAAGCACCGGCACGGTACCCGTCTTGAGCATGGCCTCGTCGAGCTGCTCCTGCTGCAGCTGGTCCAGCTCGTCCTCCAGGTCTTGCTCGTCGACGGCGTTGCTGAGGCTCGATGACGTGAGGGCGTTGACGATTTCGTCGCTGAGTTCGTTTTGCTCGCGGATTTTGTCCCTATGTTTCTCTGCGTTAGCGTCTGCTCCCCCCTCTGTCGACGCCGCACGGCTCGCGTGATCAACGTACATGGTCTCGTCCACCTTCTCCGGCGTCAGCTTGCCGTGAATGTTCTTCATGGCCGCGCTGGCATTCTCCATGGCCTGCAGCGTGCTGCGGTTAATGTTGGCCGACTCGATGGCGTTGATCTGCTGCTCCAGCGTGCCAATCTGCCCCTCGGTCTGCTCCAACGAGCGCTCGTGCGCCTTTTTCCGTCTCAGAGCCGCCTTGGCCGCTGTTGTTTTTCCAAACCACCCTTCTGTTAGCCGTGCTGTCCTTCTCATAATTCGCCGCCCACATCCCCCCTCTCGCGGGGTTCACATCGTGCTTACCGCTTGTGTTGTTGGCCGCCACGTGCTTGCGGGCCGTGGCATCTTGGTCCGCAATCTGGTTCTCGAGATGCGTCTGGCGCTTCTGCAGCATGTCGAGCTGCGAACGCAGACCCAGGATCGCATTCTTGGGCGAGTCTTTGCGGTTCTGCGCCGAACTGCCGCCGCCGAACCAGCCCCACATTGTTGCGTTTGGTGGATGTGCGGTAGCGTGCTGTAAAGTGGCGGGATGGAAGAGGAGCGCGGTGGTGAAGGCGTATCCCGTCGTCAGAGATGGCCCTTGTCGCCGAGGTTGTCGTTGATTCTGAATCGCAAAAGGGCAGGCGACCTTTGTTGCTCTCCCACTATAATATGGTGGGGTAAAATCGCCGTCAGAGCAACGGAGCTGAGGGCGGCCAGTAAGCGCTGCGAGGTATTCTTCCTTGGGTCCGGCTTCTAGGTCGCTTGCGCGTGTTCAAAATCTGGTTCGCAAGAGACGGCCGTGAGGTCGTAGGTAAGGTGGTTGACGATTAAAAAAGCAACTGTGAATGACGGCTGCCTGTGCCTGGGCCGCGTGGTAGGTCGCTGCTGGGGTTATGACGACGGCGCTGGTGTGCCAAACGCGGCACATCCGATATTTTGCCACGGATCATGTGACGCCACCCAGTGACAGCGACAGCAGGCCAACTTGTCGCCGTTTCAAGATGAACGAAAATAAATCAAAAATAAGCATCACTTATTGACAGTTTGCTCGTATTTACTCCTTTTACAATATGCGAGCAAACTAATCACACGTGTGCGAATGCGGCAGAGGAAAGACATTGAGCACGCAATCATGGACGTCAATGAACTCAGAGTTGAATGCATAACAATATCCTAAAACTCCAAAAGCTGCAACCCAGATCCAACGCTTTTTATCGCTCATCTCCAGACAGAGAATTGGCCAACAACAAGCCCGCCAGTCGCCAAAATGTCCAAATGCAGACTTGCCGGGCCTCATAGTACAAGAAAATAGAAAAAGCCCGTTTGACCAATATGGGTGTTTTTCTCCGACACCATCGCCTTCCAGACCAAGTTCAAATTCCCAATGAAAAATCCAAATCGCCCCGGCCACATCAGCATTAAGCTCAATCAAAAAAAGGGTGTCGTAGTGACGGCGGAATGGTGAATGCCCCATAGCTGTCGCCGTCCTCTCCGTGAGTAGGCGCAATAGTCTAATTAAACGGTGAAAAAATAAAATAGTTAAGGTGGAATAGAAAGTCGCAATGTCGTATGTACTGAATGAATGCATCGTCCGTGTCCGCTTCGGACGCCACGCCCTTGTCTCAAAAACGTGGCTGGTCTTTGCGCGGTGTCGAGCGAGGGCCGTGGAGGCGTATTAAATATTGCGTCGCATGTCGTAATCGGTATCGCTGGCACTTTCTTTTAGTTCTTGGCGTACTTTTCGTCGGTATCCTTGTGCCAGACAACGTAGTTGGGAAGACCAACGACGGAGTAACCCGCACGCTTGGCCATCTTGGCAAAGCCTTCCGTCTCAGCCTGGTTCTCAAAGGCATAGGCGGGGAAGTTGACGCCCGACCGGTGGACATCAGCCTTGACGCCAATGCTGACACCGCCGACACCATCAAGCTCAAGCTCTTCGTCCTTGTTGGCATGGCGGTCACCCATCAGGCACATGTACTGTCGACCAGTCTTGAACTCCTTGTATCCTGCAGGTTGTTAGTCGGCTGAATCGAGTTCGTGCATGGGAGAAAGACTTACCCTCAACAATGACAGTATCAGGTTCCAGCTTCTTAGCAAGGGCAAGAGCCTGGCTCGACTCGACCCAAGAATTGTAGTCGACTGCAGATTGTTAGTCTTTGTACGCGGACTTTGATCAAAAGCGACTTACATCGACCCTCAATGTCCTTCTTGTTTTCATCGTAGCGGTGGAACCAAATGTCTGGAATCTGTTAGCATGGAATCACTCACAAGCAACACACCAAACATACTAGGAACAATGACATCCTTGTCGTGAGCAATAAAGTCCTCAATCAGGCTGTCAGGGCTCTCCTCAATATCAGCATCGCGCCAGTAAACCCAAGAGTGCTCGGGCTTGAGGGTGGAGTAGAGGAGGTAGTTGCGAGCTCTGGCCATGGCCTTGCGGCGAGGGGCCTGAGCAGCGAATGCGTGGCGCTCCTCAACATCCTGGCTCAGCTTGTAGTTAAAGTCCTTGGAGACTACAGTAGCACTGCGGAAGGGAATATTGTCGGGGCGGCTCTGGATGCGGTCCAGCTCGGCGGCGAGGGCGGCGTGCGTGTCATCCTCGGAATCAGAGATGAGGAAGGCCAGATCGATCAGGTGATGAGGGTACGTCAGCTTCGCCAGCAGGTCAAAGTACAGGGGCAGATGCTTCGAGGCATCCTTGAGAGGAGTCAGGAGAAGAACGCGCTCCTCGTTGGTGATGGCCTTGGTGGTGGACACGATGGGGTTCAGGTCGATATGCCCGATGGTGGAGGAGTTGACTTCGATCGGCGCGTGGTGGTTATAGAGGACGGGCGTTTGCAGGTGGGCGTTCCATCTGGCATATTCGTTGGGGGTCATATCCATTGGAGCTTTGGCCGGGCCCCAGCAGTAGAAGCTGTCGAGGGTTAGCAATGAGCGCGAAGCAAATCAGCCCATGCAAGGGGCTGGACACGTACTTTTGCATCTCAGACGCGGAACGGGAAACACCACGCCATAGCAGGACGATGGCTGTGATGACGGCAGCGAGGACAACGACTCGCTTGCGCGCGACAACGTTGTAGACGGCCCGCGAAGGGGGGAGTTTCGACTGCGCGGCCTTCCAGTTGAGGCCACCCTTGGGAAGAAGCATGCTGGGCGATTGTATGGTGCCACTTGATGGCAAAGACGGGGCGAATTGTTTTTTCGAAAAGGCGGGAGGTGTCCCGGTGCTTGCGTTGTCGTCGAGCTAACACTCAAACGGGCGGATGGTGATCGTGGATAGTCCTCGGCACGCCCCGGGAGATAAGGGGTGGTTCTGTCTCGAGGTGGGAAGCTGGGGGGGGAGAGTGGTAGATGGGTAGCGAGCGGCGAGGGCGGGTAAAAGAGGGAACGAGTGGACGCGATCAAGAGAGGCGTGAAGAGGAAAAGAAGACCCGAGGGCGAAGGGGTCAAAAAAGGACAGCCGAGAAGAAGCTGGGCAGAGAAGAAAGAAGTGGCGTGGATGAGGCAGGGAAAAAGGCACAGCTGGCTATCCAGGAGAGAGAGACTTGGAGCCGAGTCGAGATGGTAGAACGTGGCTCGTCCACCATCGACGGGGAGAAAAAAAAAAGCTTGAAGTTAGCCTGTACTTTCCGGTACATTGAAAGTCGCGCAATTTACAGCTTATTTGGGGTAGCACCAAAGTACCTATCAAGTACCCACCCAGCATGTTCGCGCGCCCATCGGCCACGCTTGTCCGTATTGAGCGCAGCCCTGCTTGCCCCTTTCAAGAGATATCAGGCTATATAACAAGTCGCAGGAATACTGCGCGACTGGTGCGTGCCAGGAGAGGGGCACCATTGCGGTGCTAAAAAAGGCAATGCAGGCAACACTGGCGCACCACAGAAATCTGCCCAAGAGCGGGTGAATATCAGCTACCCAGTTTCTGGGCTTTCTTACAAGCGTTAAAAGAACCCCTAGTATCTACTACCAATTGACAAGAGCTCGAAGTTGAGAGACACTAGTTTGAAGTATCTGTGGGACGATAGTATCACAATTAATGGAGTTCGAGCTCAGCGCCAGCGTATATGCAAAGCGTCCACCCACGAATCTCACCACCGCGTTCCTCGCCTGCACTTATACTGCTCTCCTGGAGCAAGCACCGCTGTAGCATTTTTGGAGCTTTTGCTAGTGAATTAGCAACATAGTAGCAAGGCAGAGTTGAGTCTTTCATAGTACTCCAATGAGGTCGCGTACAAATTGCGCTTTACGAATCCCGCGTGGTTCTTTCACAACCTGATCTCCCATCACCTTGAGCGTGGGGGGCAGGTGTGTCTCTTAGGGCCGGTGCAGGAGAAATCACCATAGCTGATGCATGTTGCACAATGCTGCTACAATGAGGTTTTAATCTCGAGCGAGGAGTCCTTCAGGTTGACCGTGGGCCACGGGAGGCTCAATTGAGAGCAGGGCTTCTCACACCCCTCCCTAAGAGTGAACCTGGACAGCTTGGTGCGGGGTGTTCCAATGTAGTGAGAAGTAGAATAGGGAATTCTAGACATCATGTCGAGCGACAGAGATCACATCTATCACTTGGGTTTCTGCATTGGTTTCATGCTAACGCAATCCAAGCCAACTTGGCACCAGTCGGCTTTTTATCTAGGAATTGCTGGGTTTCAATTTGGATTTGTCGATAAATAGTCGCCTAAAAGCAGACACAAGAATAATTTCAAGCTGCAGAGTGGTCTAGCGAATGGCCCTGAACCTAGAAAACCACCCCGCTCGCACAACCTCTTCCTCAACCTTCTCTTCCTCAGCTTCTTCTTCTTCTTCCTCAGTCTCCTCTTCCTCAACATCCTCTTCTACTTCAGCTTCCTCCTCCACTTCAGCTTCCTCCTCCACTTCAGCTTCCTCCTCCACTTCAGCTTCCTCCTCCACTTCAGCTTCCTCCTCTTCCTCAACCTCTTCCTCTACCTCAGCCTCTACCTCAGCCTCTACCTCAACCTCGGCCGCCTCGTTCCCCTCGTTCCCCTCGTCCTCTTCATTCTCATTCTCATCCTCCTCATCATCATGGTCTGCATCTGTGCTTCCCTCACTGTCAGAAGAAGAAGCGATACTTAGGAGCTCATCCCAGTCAATATGGCCTTCTTCTGTATCTGCGGCATTGTTCATAGCACCACCTCCAATGGGACGAGCCGCATTATCTTCTTCATCAGGACTATTTCCGCTACCTCCAAACATACTTTGCATCCATACCGTATAAGCACGAGCTCGGCCGTACGACTTTGGCTCATTCACAAACCGCATAACTTTCTCGTGTTTTTGTAGCGCTTCTCGTTTTCTCCGCATTGCTGTATCACGCTTAATCGGCGGCTGCCATGGCCGAGCCACTTTTTGGGTATTGAGAGGAGCACTGCTTTGCCCGTGATTATCGTGGCTGCGAACCTTTTGTTTTCCCTTCGGCGACAACGCTGGAGCAAGGACATAGTTGAGTATCATTTCAGATATCTCGTGGGGAAGCTTTTTCTGTAGACGAAACTTTTCGTACTGCACGGCTTCTTTCCACCATGACAGGCTTTGCGGCGGCACAAAGCGTGTCGAGCAAACGACGTAGTGTGGATCGACAAGGTGAATCTGCATAAACTGGAAGAGCCCACTTCTCATCGGCTCTTCCAGTCTAGGTACTTCGAATTTATACTGCAGCGCATTTGGATACGTAACAATTCGGCCTTCGGGGAGTTTAACTGTTCCAAGTTCCTGGAAAGAGGGCATTCGTACGGTCCCGGGCTCATCTGATTGAGCAGCAGAGCCACGAGGCGCAGAAGAAGGACCAGCAGTCACACCTTCATTCGACTCCTTTCTGCAGGTTTGATTTTCTTTCCACACATTGTGTTTCGTCTCGGTACGGAAGGAAATGCCGCCCGAGTCAGGCCGTATATTGTCGCGACGCAAACAAACGAGGGTTGTTGCGACAATTCTTTCATTTCGATTGCCGTTTAGATTCCAGTAAAGATGACTTTATTGAAATTTAGTAAGCAATCATCCTGGCACAATTCTCTGGTTTCACTGTACTCACTGTATGCTATCAGGGGTAACGGAACCGTAAGAGTTCACGTTGATGGTTGAGATCTCGACGTAGATTTGTAAGCCGCGATCTTTGAACCCATCACACAACGAGATGTGATCATATATTCTGTTCGAGCTGGAGTAGGCACCGTCAAGCGCGTGGACAGGATTCCACCTGTATTGATGCGAAGCAATTGGCTTGTCAGTTATTTCCCGGCGGTCCCATGCCGAAGAGTTGCGAAACTCGATAGGGCAGAAGCATGAGTCAAAGTTACCCAGCGAGCAAGCAGCGCACTTGTAATGACTAGGCTTGATACGGGAGACGCCTCTTGCCAACGTCTTATAGAGTAATGTTTGGTTCCAATCTTCAATGAAGCCTGGCAGCAGATGCTCCAGTGCTGTGTAGACAGACTTGTGTCGGATTGGGTGCAAATTGTTGATGAGGGAAGCAATTGTAACCTCGCCAGTCGCATTTGTTGAAAATTTGACATCAGTCGCCAGCCACTGTGACTTGCCCGAGTATAACGCAGGCTTGCCGTTGTGAAGAGGGTCACAGTGCCAATCGTTACCCTCACACTTGACATCTCCTACAGTCATGGAGTCCAGGAAGTTGTCTAACGTGATATTCTTGCCATCTTTTATGATGGGCGAAACGCCAAAGACAAGCGGGAGCAGCCAGGGAGACAGATCAAGTAAGTCGGTATCCCGTTTCAGCTCTGCGAAGAAATCGCCGCCGGCCAAGCGATCCGACTTGCAGACTCGGGATGCAGAGTCTAAAATAAATGTAGAGCGATATTTGTTGCAAGTAAATTCGTCAGCTTTCTTCCGAAGCTCGAATACGCACCACTCCCAGAGGTCATTTCTCCAAGGGAAATACTTCTTCGAGGCTTCATCTTTCCATGACATAGAAGCCGAAAAATCATGTATGTGCGTTTGCCAGTTCGGTCGATCGGTAATATCATTAATAAGTTGTAAAATGATGATTTCAGGCCGGCTCAGGCAATCTTGCCGCCAAAAGTTGAAGCCATGGGAGAATTGAAGGTATGCGTAGCGCTCAAAGTTGGTGCTCAAACCTATTCCAGGAACGTGGTGCGATCCTCCGCGATTGTTACGCTCGACGAAGTTTTCGGCGCTATGGAAAACGGGATGTCCTTTTACTGCTTGTCTTTCCACTGAAATCAAAAGCATAAAAATTAGCCAGTATTCAACGCTGCCCGAAGAGGGACGAGAACAAACATCTGCCATGTTGAAACGTCACACTTGTGTTAACTGCCCAAGTCGCCATGCTGCAAGCTGCCACCCGGGAGGACGTGGTCGCAGGTAAAGAAGATATAAAGTGGGCGCATAAATTCTTTTCGGTGCATGAAGGCGTAGAGACCAAAGAGCTTAATTAGCTTCTTCTATATCGTTATGAAACTGCGCTGAGCATATTGAGTCCCAGCTGCGTTGGTTGGCTCGGCCACTCTGCACCTCCCAACTAGCATTGTGTGAATTATAAACCCGCACTGTGTGGTTTCAAGCTACGGCATCCGCCGGCCCGCATACAGCCTCTTGTGAAGTTCATAAAGCTTTCTGCTCATGCATGAGTACCTACTCCCAATTTCGAAACCAGCATTTGCTAGCAAGGTAGGTATCTATCATCAACCAAAAGCGTTGTAGGTGCAATTGTACCACCTGCCACTGGCAATTACGATCCAGTGAGGAGTGGGAGGACAGACCAGCACAAGTAGCACGCTGCAGCTAGTCGCTTCAGTAGAACCTTTTTAGTCTGTAGCTACAGGCAGTACTCTGTCCAACATGCGCGTTGTCTTGTCTCTCGCGGCGACCTGACTACAATCTGGGGAGGTTCCCTCGGGTTCAACCCGCCTTACCACTACTTTGGTGGAAATTGCTATTTTCAGGGCCTCGCCAGAGCGGCTTGTGATTACGAATGGAAATGCCAGGTAGGCGTATCGAGCTAGCGCCAGCATCGATGTACATCGCCATTATTCTCCACATTAGTAAAGTACTTTTGCTACTGGTAGACCACGGCACTAACGATGAAGGGGATGGGGGGCATGTGGTAATTGTGAACGAAGCCAGGCAACAAACTCTGCTAAACAGACTCGCGTCGCGTGTTGAATCCTGGCTTGCGCAAGTTCCCAGCTCAGCGGCAACGTAATCAACAGTTGCTGTCTTGACATATGCCTCTGACGTAAAAGACACATCAAAATATCGCCTACGGCTGGGTTGGTACGCAAAAGGATCGAAATCCTTGTCGTGGAACTTGAGTCAGCAACCAACGGAGAGTAGTACTGTTTATGGGTCCAGCCTGCTGCACAGTGCAGGATAAGTTGCAGAGATGCTAGCTAGATTTGGGGGTATGGGCCGCTGTGTAAAGCACGGAGAGGACGCGGAGACTCTAGCCCCCAACGTGTCGCATCCGCGTATTGTAAATAGGACAATACCAAGCGGAGTATGTGCAAGCGTACAGTGGCCAGGCCTCTCCGCGCCCCTCGTCTCTCGATGTATACAACGCAACAAGACCGAAAGCCACGAAGCCACGAAGGAGGTGACCGACATTCCGCCGATGTGAGGAACCGGGAAGCGGGCCGTGGGACTTTTGTGCAGCTAGCCGCCCAGTTTATACGCTATCTGCGCAGCCTGCATGCGATCAGCCAATCATGTTCGCTGATGGTTGGGCCTAGCCAAGTTGTGGCGTTGCAACTAGTAATCTGCTACTGAATATAATCCACTGACGATGCTACCAACACAACCTGCATAAATACGGAGTATGTACTACGTATTGCTTAGAAGTCAATCCCACCCAATGTAACGCCGCTGCTTTCCAACTGCAACCCAGCGCCAGCGGTGCTTGTTCTCCCCGCACGGTCAGGCAGAACCATAAATTGCGAGCCCCGTTTGCGCCTAGTCAAAAGCAACCTTGGCTTTCTAGGACTTTTGGTACATGCTGCCTCAAAGCAGACTACTCCCTACACCCTTTCCTTTCTTCGCTATCACATTGTCACAAGGCTATCCCTATCTGGCAACATGCAGCACATCCTCGGCTTGCTCTGTGCCCTCCTGGCCCTGGCCACCTCCACTTTCGCTCGCCCCCGTAAGCTCCCTTTGCATACTCTATTACCCCGAATTCTCTAACTGCAAACAGCATCCGCCATCGCTCTCACTCAAAATTGGGGAAACGCTTACAAGATATTTGAAGAGTCACCTCATGAGGGACTGTCAGAGAGATGATAAAACCGTTGAAGCTCTTTAGTTATGTTTAATACGTGTTAAAATATGCTGTCGACGTGGGGAAATGCGATGTAGACCAGAACTCAAATTAAATGACAGCGTCTGCTTTTCACCCCGTTTCCTCGCAATGAGATCAGACAGGACCCTCTGGCCTCATAGCATCTCCTCTTTTTCAGGTAGCAATAACGCCAGCTCTTTGGAAATTAATTGGTCAGCTAGTCCCCGGCTGCAGCAACGGCGCCCAAACATGGATTTCGCGGCTAGCCCGGTCCTGCTTGGATTAGCAGAGGCTGCAAGCATATCTCAGATGGGAAGGCCGCAAATTGGCCCTAGCCGTCGAGGGAGGAACCTTGTGATTCCCCGCACCCAACCACGCTTGCGCCGCTACATTTCATCTCCCAACACCCAACTAGTTTTTTGACATTTCCACCTCGGCCAACACTGAACACTTTTGCTGCTCTGACGGAGCTCCAGCACAATATGTTATTCACCGGAGACAAGTCATTCTGGTCACAAGCCAGAATACCCGATGTCACATTGGAATTCGAGGAGTCGATTCTTCAGATTTTACCATCGGGTTCTTTCCTCTTTTTTGCCGCAGCTCTTGTTCTCTACTATTGGCAGCATCCCGCACGAATTCGTCGCAGTAAATTGTTATGGGTAAAATTGGTACGCCGCCCATCTCGAATACGAATAACTGGCAAATAGCTGCTGAGCTAACAACTTGATTCACAGTGTGTTTCGCTCTGTCTTATTGTGATAGAGGCAGTGGGCCTGGCTCTCAGATGCCTTTCCTCCGACTACACCGAGTTCACATACCCAGCTGCAGCTTTGGACCTTATAGCCGCGCTATTCATTGCAGCTGTGGTTTATATAGAGCACCGGCATGCTATACGAACCTCGGCCCTGCTTGGTTTATATCTCGCGATAGGTGTTCTCATTGACGGCACAAAGACTCACTCATACTTTGTGCGTAAAATGGCGGCGTCGGGAAGTGTCGCCGCATTGGCAGCGGCGACACGGCTTATACTGCTCGTTCTGGAGGAAATTCCAAAGGATAGCTTGCTTGTCGACCCCAAGATACGCAGCAATTCTGGGGGCGAAGTAACGAGCGGATTTTTCACCAGGACGTTTTTCCTATTCTTACGACCCATGTTGAATATTGGATATCGAGGTTTGCTCTCTATTGATGACTTGGGCAATCTTGGGCCAGAATTCTCCTCTGAATATCTTTTTTCTCGCCTTTCTCGACACTGGCCGCCGCACAAACAATCCAAAAAACACTCACTCTTCGTCGCTTGTTGCGCGGCATGGAAGTGGGCAATTCTCATTATTATCATCCCGCGGCTATGTGTCATAGGGCTCACTTTCGCACAGCCGTTTGTCATGTATGCCGTAATCGGCTCCGTTGACCAACCATCTATGAGTGATGAGAAGAGCGGCGGCCTTGTTCTTGCCACGATCGCCGCCTTCGGAGGTGCTGCAGTATGCCGAGCAGCAACTACTCATATGAAAAATCAGTTGATTGTGCGAATGCGAGGGGCGCTATTTTCCCACATGTCTGCCAAATCATATCGGCTGAAACTGTCAGAGGCAAAAAAACAAACCGCAATTACTCTCATGAGTGCGGATTTTGAAAGCATCGTGACAGGATTTCCCGACTTGATTGAAATCCCATTTTCTCTTCTTGAATCTGGCCTAGGAATGTACTTTCTGAGCTATTTCATCAAGGCTATTTGCCTTATTATCTTCATTCCGCTGGTTATAACGACTGTTTTGGGCTTTATCTTCGGTAAACACATGTCACCGGCGCTTAAGTATTGGAACCAAAATATCGAGACCAGACTAGCGAAAACATCCCGAGTGCTCTCGCAGCTTCCTGCAATCAAAAGCCTCGGCTTGGGTCCGAAAATACGGCAGTATCTTCAATACCTACGCGTCGTTGAGACTGCAGCCTCTAGGCGATATCGCATCATTCAAGTGTGTTCGCTAGGTTCAGCCGTTATGGTGGATATGATGACACCAGTGATTGTTATCACAGCTGCTTTGTTCTTGGACATTTTCGGTGAGAAACTATCTGCCGAACTCGTCTATCCTATACTTGGTATTGTGTCACTGGTACAAGATCCTCTTGCAAGACTGGTCAAGCTGTATCCGTCAGCTGTGTCGATGCTGGGTTGTTTTGAAAGAATTCAGGAATTTCTTTGCCAAGAGGAAAACATCGATCCGCGAGTCACTGGCCGTATTGCGGTCCCACAGTGTTCGGATTTATCTACTTCGCGAACTGCGTCTGAATTTGGAGGTAGCCATACATCTACTCTGCTACGCTTTGAAAATGCTTCACTTGCGCCGCCTGGTGTCCAAGATCCGGTGCTTTCGGCTGTCGATTTTTCCATATTCGAGGGCTCTATTACAGCAATGTTTGGCCCGACAAGCTCCGGCAAGACCATACTGTCACATGGACTTCTAGGTGAGGCCGACATTGTTGAAGGAAAACTTTACATAGACGAAACTGTCACATCCATTGCCATCTGCGGTCAACAGACGTGGCTGTCCAACGTCACTATTCGTGACTGTATTGTCGGAGCTTTTGACTACGAGCCAACTTGGTTTAATATTGTGCTCGCCTACTGCAAATTGCTGGAAGACTTGCAAGGTCTGCCTGGCGGTGAGATGTATGTCATCGGCAGTGATGGCGTTGGTTTAAGTGGCGGGCAGCGCCAAAGAATCGGCATTGCTAGAGCGGTGTACGCCATATATGGCGGTGTACGAGTCATTGTTTTTGACGACATCTTCAGTGCCCTCGATAGAGGAACCGCACTGGACATTCTTGTTGGTCTTTGTGGTAATCAAGGCCTCCTTCGAGAGTGGAATTGCACTGTGGTGCTCTCGAGCTACTTGCCGGAGTGCCTGGACATTGCTGACAGCATTCTGCTCCTCGACGGCAATGGTCATGTTTCGTACGAATCTTGCTCGCAAGCCGGCGAGGTTCGCATGCAGGTTGAAGAGCTGCTTCGTGGTGGATTTCTTGGGCATCAGGAGCCCGGAGGCAAGGAAGGTAACAAACAGACAGCTGAGAAGGCAAGCTGCCCCTCCGCCACACCAAACGAAGCCGTCAAACGCGTACAAGAATCTCGTCATCGAGGCGATTCAAAGCTATATTTGCTCTGGATAGACGCCGTCGGTCGCCTTGCCCTATCTCTGTGGATGCTTCTTGTTTTGCTGATGTCTATCGGCGAAGCATTTTCTCCGATCTATATAAGACTGTGGACTGAACTTTTCCCTGCCGACAGATTCTATCTCATTGGCTATGCCCTAGTATCAGCATCTTCTGCTTTTTTTGGTGCCATTTGTCTGCTGTGGCTCTTCCTTTCATTGGCGCCTCGCGCTTCTAATGGCCTGCATGGACAACTGACCAGCTCTGTTACTCGTGCAACACTTGGTTTCTTGAGCACTACGGATGCCGGCTCTATTCTCAACCGATATAGCCAGGACATGGAATTGCTTTCTAAGAGCTTACCTAGCGCCGCTTACGCAACATTTTATTGCCTCTTCACCACGATTATACAAACGGGAGCAATCCTCTCCGGCGCTACGTATATGACTGCCATTCTCCCAGTAATGCTATTTGCTATTTGGCTGGTACAACGCTACTACCTCAGAACTTCCCGGCAGCTTCGACTTCTCGACATCGAATCACACGCGCCTCTTGTTACCGCCCTGAGGGAAAGCGCTACCGGCTTGGTCTATATCCGAAGTTTTGCTTGCCAACAACACTGCTTTGCTCAGTTTCTGCGACTACTTGATCGATCACAACGACCGTTTTATTTCCTTTTGTGCGCTCAAGCACTGCTATCCCTCGTATTAGATTTGATTGCCTCGTCTGTTGGCATCGTCCTGGCTATTGTATCGCTCTATGTTCGCAACTCGAGCTCTCAAAATGCGGCAGGCCTTGCGTTCCTCAATCTCATTAGCCTAGGTACCAGTTTCAACCGGACTGTTCTACGGTGGACAGGCTTAGAGATTTCTATCGGCTCGCTTTCAAGGTTGCGCGATTTCGTGAACAACACGCCAACTGAGACGAGGAAAGAAACTGTGCCTTTGCCGGAGAACTGGCCGCATGCTGGCAGAGTTGACTTGCGAAATGTCGTCGCGCGTTATTCGGTTGGCAAAGAGGACAACCAGCCTTCCGCCCTACAGGACGTATCTATTCAAATTCAGCCTGGCAAAAAAGTCGGCGTCATGGGACGTACCGGAAGTGGAAAATCTTCCCTGTTATACTCATTGCTGGGGTTCCTAGAGTATAAAGGGACTATTGAAATCGACGGCGTGGACCTATCCACTGCGCAACCAGACGAGCTTCGGTCTCGTATTATCACAATTTCTCAAGATGTGGTTGAGTTGGACGGCACAATCCGCGATAATCTACTGCCCTTCGATAAGACTTGGGGGGAGAAAAAGGACACTGCCTTGGATGAAAATGAGAGAGAAAAGAAAAGGGTGGAATCTGACACTAAAGACCAGATTGCCCGAGAGACGCTTGTTCGCCTAGGCATCTGGGATTCATTGCATTCCAAGGGCGGTCTTGATGCTTTGTTAGACAATGCTGGCTATTCGCATGGAGATAAGCAGCTTTTCTGCATCGCGCGAGCGGTCGTACGTCGCCGGCTGACTGGCAGCAAGCTGGTTCTGGTGGACGAGGCGACGGCCAGCGTAGACAGCCGGCGTGATCAGATTGTTCGCGAGATGATGGTGGAGTATTTCCGAGGATGCACCATTATCGTGGTGGCCCACCGCGAAGAGACTATTGCTGATTCGAATGTGACACTACACATGGCGAGCGGAAAGATTGAAAGAGTTGAGAATTTTGAAAACTGGCAGGGTTAATTGTATTTGCACTTATTGTTCTTTTTGTCTGTTATTGGTTTCTTATGGGCGCTATCTCCTAATCTTTCTGTATGTCCGCTGTGACCTATATTTTGGGTAATCATGTTACACATATATTTTGCATTATTTTATGAAATTAGAATGCCAATCTTCTATCAGTGCAACCTTTTGTTTGAAGATGTTCCTTATCTTGAGCGTACAACGCTATCCTCGATCATATTGTACCACGCTGGTTCCGCCGCCCTCCGGCTCTACAGCTAAGGGCACCCCCGGACCAGCGCCATTTCATGTTATAAACGAGTGCTCGAAACGACAAGAGCGTACGTAGTCGGCATCATGTCAGCATTCTTTTGTTGGCGGTGACGACCGTGCGCTGTTGCTACTCTGCTGATCCCTTTCCAATGGCACAAAAGCGCGACCAATGAGTACAGGGTAGGTTCAACGCAAGAGTGAGTAGCCCACGGCCCAGAGTAACTTCATTCAAGTGCGCTAGGGGAAAGAAACAAAAGAGGGAATAAGAATAAGTATGTGAAACGTAGAATTGATCGACACTTGTTCCTTTTTCACTTCTCTTACATTGCCAATCATCTCTGCTCTTGTCTTCGCTCGAGGCTGATACATAGCGACGCCCCAGTCCACTCACACACTAGAGCTCGAGGGCAGCTCGAACTACTTAGAAAGAGACCGTGAAATCTCATAATTTGTCATTCATCTCCTGAGCAACCACCATCCATTGGGCTGTGAACCTGCATCGCTGGCGACTCATAGAACCATCAGCATCAATCCTGGTTGCTTTTTTCCACCATTTGATGACCAAACAAGTCGCGTACGAAACTCTACAGTGCATGATTGCGGGACACTCATTCACTCTCCCTACCCTGGCTCTCACGCTACAACCTACGTCACCAGCTCGAGCCGTCATCTCGACACAAGCTACAATTGGCTTCGGTTCACCGTCGCGAAGCTACAAAACTACGGCAATGGTTGGAACAAGGCGATCCTCACGGCTCAGCGCCGCCAGCGAGGCGATGCCGCCTCCTGCAGCACCCGCGCCGCTGCCGGCATCCAACGGTCGCAAGCGCAAAGCGGACGTAGTAAAGCCCAAGGACGAGGCGCCCTCCACGCCCAGGAAGAAGCGCACCGCGGCACCGCCACCTCTTACGCCGACGCCCAGCGCCGTGGGCATCATTGCCGAGCCGGCCGTCCGCAAGGGCCCGCAGACGCCCAAGCCGGCCGCCGTCGCGCGCCTGGCCAACCCGCGCGGCACCAACGCGATGCTGCTCTCGCCCGAGACGTCGCGGCTGATTGCGCCGCGGGCGGAGGAAGAACCACCGTCGCCGTCGAAAGGCCGGGGCAAGACGACGACGCAGACGCTTCTGCAGGAGGCGTGCGACTACCTCGTCAGCGTCGACGAGCGCATGCGCCCGCTCGTCGAGAAGCACACGTGCCGCGTCTTTTCGCCCGAGGGCCTGGCGGAGAAGGTTGATCCGTTTGAGAGCATCGCCAGCGGCATCATCTCGCAGCAGGTTTCTGGCGCGGCCGCCAAGTCGATCAAGAATAAATTTGTCGCGCTGTTTGCCAAAGACGCCGACGATACCGCCACCGCCGCCGCCGCCGCCGCCGCACGCTTCCCGCACCCGTCTGAAGTAGCGGCCACCTCGCTCGAGAAGCTGCGGACGGCGGGCCTGTCGCAGCGCAAGGCCGAGTACATCCAGGGCCTGGCGGAAAAGTTCACGTCGGGCGAGCTGAGCGCGCAGATGCTGCAGGACGCGCCGTACGAGGAGGTGCTGGAGAAGCTGATCGCGGTGCGGGGCCTGGGCCGGTGGTCGGTCGAGATGTTTGCGTGCTTTGGGCTCAAGCGCATGGACGTCTTCTCGCTGGGCGACCTGGGCGTGCAGCGCGGCATGGCGGCGTTTGTGGGACGCGACGTGGCCAAGCTGCGCAACAAGGGCGGCAAGTGGAAGTACATGTCGGAGCAGGACATGGTCGCGCTGTCGGACAGGTTTGCGCCGTACCGGAGCCTGTTCATGTGGTACATGTGGCGCGTGGAGGAGACGGACGTGAGCACCATGGAGTGAGTCGCGGCGGCGGTAGGGAGGGGAAGGAGAGATGGGACGTGTCGAGGGATGTGACGATGTGAAGATATTACAATGAAGGTACGTTTTCGTTGCTGTTTGGGGGTTGAACCAGAGCTACGTCTGTCAACTAGTGAACGATGTGGGATGGTTGAAAGGAACATGGTTATTGTGAGGCTGGGAATGGGATATGCTGCGTTGGGGAGTTGGTGATGTTCAAGGGATGTGTGCTAGTCTGTAAACTATTATATATAATGCGAATGTTATCTGGAAAGATGCTCCCTGAATATGATACGGATTGCTTCTTGTTGAGCATTCGGATGTACGTATAAGACACTTTCGTCAATGGGATGCTGAGCAACCCCAGAGTCTCGCTTCGATTACGGCTTCTGCAACGGGGGGTTTGCGTCGATATATCACTGTCGTATTATTAGCACATGAATACTCCCAAACGAACGTATTCCGCCGTCCGGGTATAATGAAAAGAAGTGCACAACTCCCCAGACTAGCTTCACAAGAGACCCCGGCTCAATCTGGGGGCTCAGGCAGAATGGGCAACTAGACAACGCTAACAGGCGGAAGGGCACGAGAATCCACATCAATATTGGGCAATTTTACTCGGTCTCCACCGCGGGTCAGCCACGGGCTTTTGCTCCCATGTTTGGTCCTACTGGGTTTATACCAGTAATATAAAAAAGCCAGTCATGCGGTGGAAGAAAAAGAGATTTGGGCTTGCGGTGGGCTGCTTTGGTAGGAAACGAGGCTCCAGCACGTGCCTGGGGGTGTGAACGGGGACAATAGGCCGGACCGAGCAACGCCAGCATCTACAAAGAGACGCGTTTGAATGACAGTGTCTTATAATTGTCCACACAAATTTCTACAGTGTGACTGGTGACGTTGGCCGTCACGCTTGTTCGCCCCCAGAATTGAAGCGCCGTGCTTGCTGTATCACAAGATGTGGGAAGGGGAGCAGCAACAAGCAAGTCCATTCGTGTCATTGTTGCACGATGCGGAGAAGAGAGATGCAGTAAAGCGTACACTATATTATGGGTCGTCTGCAGGGCGACGGGGGAGAGAGAGCAAGAGAGCTTATTATGTCAACATGCTACACTGCTGCAGTAATAAGCGTGTTTTGGGGGCCAATTAATTAGTGTGGGTAGGGAGGCCGTGGTCTGCGCTACTGTTACAGAAACACCAGAGTCAGGAGAAGAATGAAACGGTGAGAGAGATGCTCACTAAACTAAGTAGAGTGTGTCGAATCTCACATCTAGCCGCCAGAGCGGCCGTCTCCTTCTTTTCTTTTCTGATGTCATGCGCGACCTGGGTTGTCATCCACTTCTGCCCTGTCACAGCCCTGGTCAACTGGCGGGTTCGAGAAATCTGGAATGCTAGGTTTCCTTGAGGGGGGGATTTCATAATTATGGGTTATTATACAGGGTTATTATTCGTGGGCTCTCTGGTTGGAGCAATAAACAAAAGGGGGCCTTCGACTTTCTTTGTTGGAGAGCAGGCGGTGCATCTGGAACATTGAGGACCTCTGCAAAGCCACCAGACGCGCTAGCATGTGGCGAGCAGTTGTGGTGTTTTTTTTTGTCCTTTATTAAGGAATTGCCCATTTTCCGCTAGCGCCATGCAGCTAAGACGTTCGTGAACAACGCCAGTGGTGTGTGCCTGCATGGAGGAATACGGGGGTGGTAGTGGTGGTGGTGGCATTTGCCAAGCATCGACATTACGAGTACGTGGCGACTTTTGGAGTGAGTACACGCTGTGAGACTGCCACCGCACTGTACCATGCGTCTCAGCATGCCATGCATGATTACGAAAATTATTCAGTTGAACACCTCATGGAAAAGGTTTGAACAGCCAGGATAGGGAGAAGCCGGATTGTGGTGGTATGGGGGAATGAGAAAAAAGCTCGTATAAAATGGGCTTGGCTGGAGGAACAGACGGCAAGGGCGGATGTAAGATGCCGGTGGCTGTGGCGAGTGAGGAAGAAAAGAATGCTTGGCTGGAGGAGAGAAGGCTCGGCATGGTCCACCATCTGAGGCGTCTGAGGCCGTCCGTCCGAGGTGCAATTGAGCATCTGACAGCCAGTCCAATTTGATGAGAAAGAGGTGCAGACTGGCAGGCGCGCGTGGCATCATGAGATTCTGCTCTGGAGCGGGCGGCTGGGTGAGATCTTTGTTGGGAGGGTGAGTGGCTGAATGGCTGGCGGTAAAGAACAACAGCCGACCACGCTGTTAGACATGATCCTGGCTTTGTGCTGGGAGTGTTTCATGGCCCAATTTCATCTGCCCATGAGCTGACTGGATTGGAAAACTCACATCGCCTGGGATAGAGGGCAGAAAGACGAGATCGGCGCAGGACCCATTTGCCGATCATGACACCTACCCAGTAGTGTCCGTGGATGTTTTGATACCGTGGTGCGGCAGAAATATGCAGAGTTTATTGTGCACAGCCACCTCGGTTCCCGAACAACCAGTCTCTTTTGTGCATTGCGTGTTGTGTGTGTGCTTGTGCGTGAGCACGGGCGGGCGGCGAGAAGAAGGCCAAGAGTTTTGGGCGTTGCTGTTGCTATTAATGACCACAGAAGATTGGAACTTCCGCCACCGGCTTGTCAATTGCCGTCTTGGTTGTGAGGAAAGAAAAAAAAAACCCCAAATAAACAAAATCAAGTTCGTATAGGTTAGCATTATCATGGATCGAAGTTATTATGGGCGGTGGCTTGGGAGAAACCAAGGTAGTGTGGTTGCTAGTGGGACGCGCAAGCATCGAGAGGTGCTGGGGAGTGGAGCATAAAGTTTTTCTCATGCTCACAATCGGACTTTTTAGTTGCTATCAAAACTAATTATCAACATGGACGGAGAGGGAAATGCCGTGGCTAGTCAAGTAGGGTAGGCTACTGGGTTAGAGTGCTGCGATGGAGGTTGGTGGATGGTGACGGTGACAGGCTTGAGGAAGAAACTGTCCAGAGTATGGAACATGTTGCATGGAGATGACAAAAAAGCAAGCACAGCGACCAATCAAGTGACTAATTGGTGGCCAGTCGATGGGCTACTGCGTAGGCTTTGATGTTGGCCTGAGGCGATTGAGTCAGAGCAAGGATAAAGAGCCAAGAAAAGAAACGAAGAAGAAGGCGTCTGAGAAGGACAAGAGCGTAACTCAAGAATGGGATTGGCCGAAAGTCGCATTTGCAGGCAGTGACGGTTGGATCGCGATTGGATTGTGACTGTCCTGCGACGAGGAGTTGTATCGGATGGACCCCTGGGAGTAGCAGCAGGGGAGAGTGTAGGCCGTAACCTGTCGATTCTGCACAATGGAAGGGAGGATGATGAGCATTGCGGCAGCAGCCTTCCATCGCAGTATTCAATTGTACATGTGTATCTGGATTGTGTGTGTTTATCGCAGCGCGTCTTGGTTGGTGTTGGACATACCTCGGAGGTGCGCCACAACAAGATTTGGCCGGATGCGCATGAATCCAACGTTTGAAACCTGTAGCTTTGATTTCGGCCTCTTTTTGTGTCGTCTTCAATCTGATGCGTACGTGTCTGAAGATTTTTTAGAGTTTTGGTCGTTGCACGGGTGCTGGCGGTGCATCCCATCAGCTCATCAGGCTGGCCGTGCTCTACTTACTTCAATACTCATCAGAGCAGGCGGCGAATGAGGCTTTCCAGCGGGTTTAACCCAGTGTGGAAGCAAGCCTGAAGAGCAGGGGGTGGGGTGGGCCGCGCCGCCGCACGAGATTTTTACAGCGGGTGGTGGCGCCTGGAGGCAAACTGGAAAGCAAGTTATGGCAAGTTATGGGGGCTGGAAGCAGGTTGTGGGGGGGCTCGGCGACCCACTCTTTCATGCCTGGCCGCCTGAAAGGGAGCTTGCAAGTGCAGTCGTGCCTGGGATGGTGGCGATTCTGACAGGTACATGCCTACCTAGGTACATGCCTAGAGAGACACTAGTTGGACAATGAACAATGGCTGCCTCTTGGTACCAAGATGCCAGAAGCTCGACGAGACGATGCCACCAATTGACACCACTAGAGCTTATGAGATGACTCCCAGAGATATCCAGTTCCTATGACCATCCGCATCCGTCTAGGGGTCATAACTTTTGTCTTGGACATTACCCTACGCCCAAGCGGCAACTCCTGGCTCGTTGTGCCTGTACTTGGTAGAAGCCCAGTACCTACCTAGCTAGACTAAGTTAGGTACAGACCAGCCCAGGTATGCGCTGTAGCACCAAAACCTCCTGGATCTAGCCAAGGTACCTTATTAGCACCTTGGGTACTGCCCATCAGCCACGAGCACCCCTTCCAGGTAGCTCCGTTCCTCTGCTCCTCTCGTACCTGGATTGCTGGACCACACGACAACAGGTACCTCGGGCGCTCCCATCCCTTCTACCCAATCCACACCCAACACGCCCCCAGGAACCATGTACCTCCCGTCCACTCCTCTCTCAGGCCCATGACCCCCCGACCTAGCTGCAGCCTGTGTCCACTGGCCCTGAACTGCTAGCGCCTCCCATCCCCCCCCAGGGAAGCTCCCAATCTCTTTTCCCTCTCGCTCTCTCTCGTGCTCGCTCTTCCCCTTCCCTTGCCTAAAAAACCTCCTCCTCCTTTCCCTCCTGCTTTCTTCTTCCCGTTTGACCCAATTCATTTCCAGCCGCTCGTTTTCTGGCCCACGAAAGAAAAGATTGATTCTTTTTTCGTCTCTTTTTTCGCCACTTGATTCTTGATTCTTTTTCTTCTTCTCTTCGTCCTCTCGTTACCATTCGGTACGTCCGACCTTCCCCAACACTCGCCTACGCCCCTATTCCCGCCACGCTCCGAAAAAGCTAACGCGCGTTGTTGTCCTAGGAACCAGTCGTTCGACGAATCGCCGCCAACCGACCATCCTCAACCCTTTTTCACCCAACAACGACAGCTCCTTGTCCATTTTACTCTGTGGTGCGTTCCTATCTGGCTCCCGTTGCTGCGTTGACTTGAAGTGGCACATCTCTTTTGGGCATATACCGGCTTGTTTCCGCCTGCACCTGCATTCCTGTCGCTGCGGTCCCTCTCTGCCTCCTTCCTACCCAGTACGCCTGTACGCCTTCGTACCACCTGTCCATTGCGCTTGGCACTCCGTCTTTTACGGCTTTCTCTTTAATCCTGCTTCCTCCGTGTCTCTCCCGCTCGACGCATCTTTGCCAAAGCATCACCAGTCGGTCCAGACGCAAGAGCTTCATCACCAGGCTTCTTTCCCAGCTTAGCTTCCATCCACGTTCATCTGCAAACAAGCGACTGCCAGGAAAGAGCTTTGTTTGTTTGTTTGAAATTTGCACGCGTTTTCAACTACCCACCACCGACTCTTAGCCAATTGAACATCTTTCCACTCTGAGCGACCCAGCATATTTTTTGGCATACACTTTTGCTCGCCACAGTCACGACTCGAAACCCGTTATTCAATCTGCAGCCCAGCCCAGCCCAACCCAGCCAGTCTCCGTGTCCACTTCAAGCAACACATCAGGCAACGCAGTTTGCTGCGGCGCAAAACTGACCCTCCGTCTCTAGATCAAGATGCCTTCTCTTCACAAGCTCCTGGTCCTCGCGACTGCCACCGTTGGCGCCTGTAAGCACAATTCCTCATCGCATCCCCGTCGTTCACAGCTGACACGCCCCAGTCGCCGCCAGTGACTGCACCGACGACATCACCATCGACTCTGTTAACCCCACCTTCGACTGTGATACCATCGATGCCAAGGTCACTGTCTCGCCCTCTCTGTCGGGCAGCCTTCAGATCGACGGCCCCAAGGTCTTCAAGAAGGACTTCATCGTCAGCAACACCTCCAACCTGCTGTCAATCAGCTCTTCCTCCCTCCAGACCATTGGTGGCGAGTTCCGTGTTGAGGATGCCGGCCTTCTCAGCAGCATCCAGCTCCAGAAGCTCACCAAGATCAACAAGCTCACCTTCCAGCGCCTGGGTCAGCTTAATGATCTCAAGTTCTCCGCTTCTGGTGTTGAGCAGGCCAGCTCCGTCGAAATTACCGACACCTTCCTCAGTGACATTAGTGGTCTCAACCTCGCTACCGTCGACACCTTGTCCATCAACAACAACAAGAGACTGACCATGTTCAACTCCAACCTCGTCAACATCACCACTGTCCTTGTTCTCACCAACAACGGCAACGATATGCAGGTCAACCTGACTGAGCTTGAAACCGCCCAGGAGATCCAGGTCTCCAACATCAAGAGCCTCGACACCCCCGCCCTCAAGACTATCCGCAACAGTCTCCGTTTCGAGACCAACCCCAACCTTGAGACTTACGAGGCTGGCAACCTTACCAGCGTTGGCACTTCCAAGAACGGTGGTTCCGTCTCCTTCATCAACAATGCCAAGCTCACCAACGTCTCGTTCCCTCTCCTCACGACCATTTCCGGCGATTTGACCATCGTCAACAATACCAAGATCAACGAGATTGATGGTTTCCCCCAGCTCAAGAGCGTCGAGAACATGCTTCTCGGTGGCGAATTTGAGGAGTGAGTCTTTATACCCGCGTATCCCTTCTCACGCAATCCCTGCTAACCTGTTTTTTTTTGCAGCGCTAAACTGCCCAAGCTCGACGATGTCAAGGGCACCATCAACGTCAAGTCCACCTCCAACCTCACTGACGTCTGCAAGTTCTTCAACGGTCTCAAGGGCAAGGTCGTACAGGGCAAGGTCAACTGCCAGGGTGGCCTCGACAAGGAGACGGCTAACGACCAGCACGGCCTTAACAAGACCAGCGGTAAGAACGGTGACAGCGGTGCCGGCTCCGTCACCTTCAGCACTGCCGCCATCTTCCTTGGTCTCATTGCTGGCGCTGCTCAGCTTCTGTAAAGAGTCGCTGTGCTTTAGGAGGATAGGAATCTACGGTGGGAAATGGCGTCATTCTCTGCACCCCAAAATATGTCACCTGCTTTTTTCTTTTAGCCTGCACTTGCGGTTGTTTTCCGCTGGCTGCGCATTCTGCCTGCCTGCGCAGCGCCTTGTGCACACTCTGAGTGTTTGCCGCAGATGCGCTAGAACTTATTAATTACCCTGTATTTGAATGTTGGCACACGAGCTGAATTGATTTTTACCCTTGTCTGCTGTGGAAGCTCTCGTCGTGACGGTGCACTTGTTAATGTGGTTGTTGTCGCCCGCTTGCTACGTTGCTGTTGAGCATCTTGGCTCCTTTGCATAAATAATGATGGTTGGGTTAGACGGAGAAATATATTTATATTTACTTGGTATACACGCCTTTGTCAAAGGCATCGCTATTGTAATATTTAGGCGTGATGGTGTTTCCATTAAACACTCGACCTTGTAGTTCACTGACGGCCTGGTACCTGGTTAGCCAAGAAAGGCCCAAATGTAGACTGCTAACCGGACATCTTACCTTGAGCGCCGATATTTGGTCTGTGAATTTGATAAAGACGCGCTGCGTCGCCGTGTCGATATATACACGCTCCACGCGGCCATACTGTTTACTTTTAGTCTCGAGCCTATGACCAGATTTTCGAATGCGCATGTCCGCAAAAGTAAGAATGCAAAAAAAAAAAAAAACGTACCTTTTCACCACACTCTTCCCCAATCTCCTGCCCCAGACCATCCTCCACCTCTCTCGCCAAATCTGGCATATTGTCCAGCATGTTGAGCAGCACAATCACGTCGCTCAACCCTTGCTCCTCTTCACCCTGTCGCTTCCCGCCGCCGATGATCTTTCCCTTGCCGCCGGGTTCGGCCCAGCCGCCGCCGTCGGCGTCGGCTTTTTTGCGACGCTTCTCGACCTGCACGCGCAGAGGGTTGACGATACCCGACGACGACGCGCCGAGGCCGGCGCCCGACGTCCAGCCGTACTTGGCCATGAGGCGGTGCGCGAAGCCGGCCTGGCCGGGGCGGGAGGAGCGTGGCTCGTCGGCGGCGGCAGAGGTGGTTGACGGCGGCGGCGAGGGGGAGCGGGAAGAAGGTTGGGTGTTGTAGCGGATGGG